>JAHWFO010045024.1:142427-270605 GCA_023313115.1 Rhysida immarginata | reverse complement strand
AATAATAATAATAATAATAATAATAATAATAATAATAATAATAATAATATTAAAAAAAACAAAACGATTTTAAGCATTATGGATTAAAAAAACAAAACAAACAAACAAAAAAAAACCTTGCAGCCCTAAAGTTTCTATCAAAATTACTTCAGATAAAAATCCAAAACCACTTAACTTGTATCAGTAATATAAATGGAACAATCTCTAAGCAATATATAATGAAAACATATAACATTACTTTCAATATTTATTACTATAATAATGCATTGCCCCTTGGATAAACACAAATTCAAGCACTTCTTACAACACCCACTTTTAAAATACATTTATGTCCAATTATACAAGCTTAACAGATATTTTTCCCTATATACAAGGGGTCTATCGAGGGCCAATTTGCTACTGTTTAAGAGTACCTTCACAAAATTAAATTATTTTAAATGGAAACGGTACTTCTCAAAATTTAACTCTGTTTATCATTTTATTACCTTCAGAAACAGGCATTTAATCAACTTAAATAATGTTTCAAGTAAATTTTTTTTTTTTTAAATTAAATTCAGCGTTTTTAATAGTTACAGATCAAATTTTTGAGGTGGGTAACAATTTTCACAAAAATGGATTTGAATTTTGAAATTGTAGATAGACATTTGTACGAAGGAAATTTTATGCCATGATTTATAAAATTGTAAGGGATTTAAAAGCTTTCTAAATTCATCCTTGAGAGAATAAATTAATTTAGTGAATTCGAACTGCAAATAATATTCTGCTATAAAGATGAAAGAATAATTAGTACGAGAAACAAAACTGAAGATAGTAACAAAACTGCTATAAAACCAAATAACACCTAAGTTTCACAGAGAAGCAAACTTATTCACTGAAATCCAAAGTACTGTAAAAAGAAACCAGAACAGCAGCTTTCCACAGTTAAGATTCTGACCACCCCCACCATACAAAAAACATGCATTAATATCAATATTACTTATAACAAAATATACATGGTCTTAATAAATTTTTTTTTAGATTTGAACCTAAAATTAATTTCATATTAGCTAAAATTCCTCCAGGTAAAGATGTTGTATACTTATTTTATATATCTCTGTACTTTATGAATCTATTGGCAAAATAGGATTATTTCCTTTTAAAATGCTATTCAAGTTTCCATTTACTCCTTTCACTGTGTAATTAGATTTCATGCTCATTCCTAAGAAGAAATTATCCAATTTTCGCAGCATGACAAGAAGTTTTTTTTATAGCCTGTGGAGAGGATCTGATTTTGCAGGTAAAGATAATGAAATTTTGGGTGGATATATCCACTTATGCAGCAAAATGGTTAATATATCAAAAGACAAAGGTGTTAAGACAATATAATTTACCTACCCCAAAATTAAAAAAATTCGAACATATCCAAACTTTATGAAAGGCATTCTGATCGTTATCTACATTGCTGTTCACAGTATACTTTCCTGTTCTTTTTATTGTAGGCAACATTTCTATAATTGCAGGTAAAAATATATATGTTTTACCGAAGTAAAGGCAAAACACAGTAAGAAAATGAAAGTTCAACTCTAAGGTACAGCTCTAATAGCTTTCCAAAGCATCCTATTCAGGAAGTATTTTTCTTGCAATGAAACCTAAACAACAAACATGTCATTAATGGCTTGTTTGCTTGTATCAAACCATATATGCAATTAAAAAGAAATTTACGGCCAATTAAAGATATGAAAACAATTTGAAAACGTTTTTTGCTTTGCTTGTATGTACTCCTCGGACAAACAAATTTATGTAATCCTACTCATTAAATTAATAACATTAAGACAATCATTTCTCCTTATTTTCATATTCAATCATTTTAAAATCAAAAAAATTTGCTTTAGCTTTTATCATTAAAACACATGATGCCATCCTATAAAAAATAACGAAGCATGTTTTGGCATTTCTTCAAATACACAAATATGCAATGTATATTTCGATCAGAATGTTGTATCAAACAGAGTTGTGTAAACATAGTTGAGTGAATTTTTCTAAAATTAGCAATAATGAAAGAAGAATAATCAAAAAGAATTTAAGCCTGCAGACACAATAAAAATGCCATAACATGATACAAAAGCAAAATTTACAAAAAAAAATACATCAATGCCGGTTTATAGCATTAACTCATCTTCATTATTATTATTATTATTATTATTATTATTATTATTATTATTATTATTAACAATTTCTTCATCTGTAAAAATTATTTATTGTTTCGAGACCACCAAGCATATATTCAAATACAGCTTTAAGTGAGCTTACATATTTGGATTTAATATTTGGAGCTTGCCATTTTATATGCTGATGATGTTACTCTCTTGTTTGCTGATCCCTCAAGCTCCAGTTTATCAAGTACATTTAATCAGACACTTTCGATTCTAAGTTCTTGGAACCTTATCAATCAACTAACTTTAAACTTAAATAAAACCAAGTATTTGATTTTTCACTAACGGAAGAAAAAGCTTGTTCTCAATGAATAATGAATCTATTATCCAGCACTTTCCCCTGATCTAACTTGGGAATTGCACATTAATACACTGATTAATGCTCTTAGTAAAAAATTGGACCGTATTTCTCACTTACATCTTCTCCCGCCACCCATATAACTCGTTAACACATTTGTCACTTTGCTATGGCATTATTTTTTGTGGTTTGACCATGAATTTTAACCTTCTCCGACTCTATAGAATCCAAAAATGGTTAAGAATTTTGTTAAAACTACGAAAGCCTTCACCCGTCTCCCAATACATCAATCATCTTGGTATTGCATCTGTCTACCAGATTTATGCATTACAACTAGTTTTGTTTGTTTACAAGGTTGTTAACCTGCCATCTGATTCTGATATCACCCCTTTCTATACTACGCCAAAACACACTACACTCTTACTCTACATCTGCCGCTAATTATAAGACATCCGCTTGTTAGAAGCAACTATCAGCACCGTAGTATTTCTTACATCGGAATCAGATGGTGGTCTCTTTTTCCTGAGGTCATTCGCCTTTCCCCATCTATTGCAATTTTTAAAAGAAGCTCTAAATTTTTTCTTTTTACCAATCATTTAAATATTAACGCTTTATAGCTCTTCTTTTCCTTTCCCTTAATAAATAAATAACTTATTAATCATGCTAATCTACTATTTATTACTAAAAATCTATCTTCATAGCAACATATGCTTTTATAAAGATCTCTTTTCAATTGCTGGTCATCTTCAAAATGAGTAAAAAAATTTTAAAAATCAGAAGTGTGCAATAAAAACAACGCTAATAGATAAAATTCCCGTTATTAACAACAGATTTTTAATAAATAGTTAATGCATACTTGCACTGCAGCTCCCAATTCGTTTTCGACTAAATCCGAAGAAGATTCATTCTTCTTCAGCTCTATAGCAACCTTTTTCCCCATTTCTCTCAATAGTCAAACATTAAAACTCCAAAAGCAATCTCGTTCAACCAACAAGTGCAGAATCACTTATGAAATTGATCACCTAAACCTGTTGATACCTTCTGATAATAAAAAGGTGATATCTAAAAGTATTATAAAAAAAATTGTAGCATTATCTTCCCACTTATTATTTTTCGATATATTATGCAATCTTTTTTTAAACACTTTTAATCAATCAGTTACTGATTAGAAACTAGAATTACCTAAATTCATTGGCATTGAGACAAGCTGTAAACATTTAATTTAATTTGCCCTTATTTCAATCCTGTTAATTATAGGTAAGAAATTTTTTTATCTCTTATTTATTAGCCCAATTATACAAAAACTTATTTCACCATACAGTCATAAACAACTTTCTTTAATTTCATAGACAAATTATACAATATTTCAATTATTTTTTTTAAATTAGCGAAACTTCCAATACAAGTTAAAGCAGATGCCACTATTCTGCGACAATATACAGAGTAGTCAAAAAAAAAATTATAGCTGTCAAATTACTTGATAATTATCATAGAATTTAAAAATCTGCTAATGGAAGATGTGGGTGGGCTATCTGTTGGTGACCTTCTGATGGCATGATTATACAAATTAGGCCAAATGCAAAATTTATCTCAAACAATAACAGATAGGGACTATTTTCTAATTACAAACGTGTTCTGCATTCAATTATCAACAATAGAATTAAAAAAAAAAAGAAAGAAAAAACCTCATCACAATCGGACGAATAGATCACTCAAAAATGAAATGGAAATGTTTAGCAATGGATTTCTGTATGCTGACACACGTCATAATTAAGAGGATTACTGTATTCTATTCATTGTTTGTTGATTCAATTATGACTATAAGATGAGGTCGTGCAGATCTGGGGGACCACTACTTGTCAGTGGTTCTGCAGTGATGCCACGTATATTTTGTGTCAAGATAAGTACAATAAACTCATTCAGCATTTGATAGCTTATAATAATAAAAATGGTGCTAACATTGTTAAATAGTTTCAAAATGTGGTAACAGTTTCATCTAATTATTTTTTTTCTAAATCTTTATATAACTGATCATCTTTAGCTCGGTGGCTATGACTGCTAAGGTGCAGGTCTCGTCGCTCCCGAGACTAGCAAATTGTGGATTCAAATCCCGCTCAGGATATGGATGCTTGTTTGTCCCTTTACTAATAAAGCTTGGAAGGCCAAACGAGGCCCTGATCCTTTCTATGTTAAATTTTAAATAGACCCAAAGGTTATGCAACATCCTCAACACCAAAAAGGTTTAAAGGAATAGAAAAGGTTGAAAATAGGTAATTCTGAAGAGGGTTCTCTCAATTCATAACTAAAATATAATCCTTCCAAATTATTTTTAAGTAATGTTTATACTGTACTTAACATCTGAATACAACATGATTAATGCTTGTTGAAAACCACATTTTACAATAGAAAAAACATTTAAAAACTGAAATATATTTCTATTAAAATATAATAATTAAAAATAATAATTAAAATTAATAATTATTTTGTCAATTGCCCTATGTATGTATGTGACCAACTTTGTGCAGCTAACTCCTCAGAAACAGCAAGTAGAAGAACCAAATAAAAATAATAAACTCTTAGAGGGTTCCCATTGTTGAAGAACTGGAACCAGATAAAATTTGTAGAGCTCTTTAACACATTTTCGTAGAAAAGCACTTATATGATCAGCCTGTCCAGATGTCCATTCATCTGTAAACAAAATTCTAAAAATGCATTGCGTTGCAATCAAGACAGTGGGCGAAGTAAATTACTGGATTTAAGATCTTTTTATAACAATTGATTAAACCTTCTAAGAAATACAGTGAACCTTGATTCATTATTTGTGAACAAAATACAATGGATGCAGGACCATGCATTAAATGAATGAAAACACTTAATCTACTTATACAGTATATTCTATATTTCTGCATTAATTTTTGGTTGTTTATTGGAAACCTTTCTCTATTTTCCAAGAAAACAATATATGGAGATTTGACATCATTAATTTTTTTTTCTGAAAACAAAGAAACTGATACAGCATTCAAACGAGTGAACAAAAGTCAATAAATTTGACTTGTCAAACAATTTTTGTAAATTGTTTGGCTGTGGTGGGTCATCTTGGAGTTGTATTTACGGTATTAAGATTTTTACTGCCCCTACCCCAACCCCAATTTCCAACTGAATTTTTTTCATGCTTCATGAAGATTATGTTGAAATTCCATGAAAAAAATTTGTCTTCATGCTTCTTATACAGTCGAACCCTGATAACTCAAATCGTCAACGGAACACATAAAAATTTTGACTTATCAGGTTTTGGAGTTAACCAATAAGTCGAAAAACGAGGCTACATGACCACTACAAAGATTACATGATACAATATTTCTATGAATTTGATTAGTTTTAATGAGATCCATATACAAATACAATAGGGACCCAGTAAAATACGGTCTGTTCCAACACAAAATCAATTCCCATGCCGTTTTAGCATGGCTTCCGAATTCTATTTCCGGTTTGTAAAAATTTTCGAAAAGCATCTCCTGGCGATTTTTGCCCATTAATTTTTCATCTGATGACATTTATGATGTATGTATAAATGTTTTATATTTGAAACAGAGAATTCACTTTTTTTCTCGAATTTCTGTTACTTTTACATCGACAAAGGCAATGAGACAATGAAGTTTCGAAATCAAAATGGTGATGGGCAATCAGAAGTGTATGAGTGCTTCTAAAAACTCGTTTGCGATCGTTCATGCAACAAACTTTATGGTCAACATGAACACTTCCTCTAAAAATGAATGTGCAATCGTCATCAATTACTACGTCTAAATATTCTCCCATTGAACGATCACAATCAACAAGTTTGATTCGCAATTTTGTGTTCGGGCTAAGTTTTGATTTTCACAATGGCTGCCACCTACTGCAAAAGATTCCTGCATCGTTTTCTTTGTCATGTGGACGTAAAAAATATAAAGTTGAAAAATGAAATAAAGTTTCAACAGGCAAATCTTGTTTTTTTAAGACAGGTTTTGCTTAAATTTAGGAATACCTATTAACTAAAACGAAAATTACTTTGAGTTATCCGGGATTTATTAAAAAATTTGTTTGAGTTAATGAGTGAATTTTCTATTGAATTAAATGCTCTGGGGGATGGGACTTAGAATATCGTTTGAGTTAACTGGGAATTTGAGTTATCAGAGTTTGAGTTATTCGGGTTCGACTGTATTATGCATGTTCGTATGTGACCAAATTTTCCTTAGCCAACTCCTCCAAAACAGACTCTTGTCGAGATTAACAATTTTTTTTTTTTATTATGAATTGATGGGAGATAACTGAAAGATCTGGGAGATAGAGATTTTTATAGAACTAATTAAAAACATGACACTGCAAAATTAAGACTTAGAAGTATGCAAGACGAATTAATTTTAAGTCATAATGAGAGGCCTGTGCAAATATAGTACCATTCCTTATTTATAATTAATTTTATCATGATTTGTCAACACATTCAAATTATGTGAAATAATGAAAAGTAACAAAACAAAATGAAAATAACACTGGATACTTAAAGAATATCAAACAAGTATAGAGTTGCTACTCGTTGCAACCTTAAAATTCCTTTTTGTTATCATAAAATAAATTGTTCCATCTCTTTAGTGTTTTAATAACAGTAAATCAAGAGTGCATTACCCAGATATAAATCATTTATTTATCTTTATCTTTAAACTAATCATTTTTATCTTAAATGCTTATGGAAAAAAACTGAACAAATTTTTTAAAGATTGACAATTAGATAAAACTGCAATTAATACTTTTTAAACGAAGATACGTATAAATGAACAAACAAGAATATTTTCAATGACAGAAAATTTTTTTTAACGTTATTCAAAGTTTGGGCAAGATTCAAAAGCTAACATGTAAAATAAAATTATTTCTATTCAAACTGATTCTTAACCCATTTGCACCTAACATTGTACTCATGCATTCTGATGCTTATCCCTAGTCATTTCAAATTTTCAAATTTAATTACGCTTTCAGGTATTATGGTAAACCAGTTTACCATAAGCTTCAGTGATTTGTTCCCTCTGCATTACAAGTTTGAAAATGTAACTGGTCAAAGCTGTGCAAAGAAAGACCAGAGATTTTGAAAGGTTTTTGTCATTTATTTCCAATCTCATCATGGATCCTAAAATAAGCTTTTATATAAAAAGGTACAATCGAAAAGTGCCTGGTAAAAATACAAAGATTCATGGGGAAAAAAGGACAAAATGGAGAGGGACAATGAGAATGAAGTGATAACTAGATTGTGTTCACGCAACAGCAAATTTTTATCATGAAATTGAAAAAACTGGCAAGGAAAATCATTAAAAAAGTAAGCAACATCCTGTTATATCATTAATGATATAAGAGTTTCAAATAATTTATAACTTCATTTTTTTCTAGGCATACAGGATGAGTCAAAAATCTGTACCCCCCCCCCCACCATACAATTTCAAAACAAGTGGAGATACAGCAACATGTAGGAAGTTAGGTAGGGGCTAAACAATGGTGGTGTCAAAATTGACCTTTGACCTCGAATTTTGCATCTTGCAATTTGTAACTTTGTAACCATTACAGGTAAAGAAAAATTTCCAATTGTACAGTTGTAGAGCTCAAAACGCTAATAAATAAGAGATTAGAAATAAGCGTAAAAATAAACCCACTACAACAAAATGAAATTTCAGTGCTCAAGCTACCTTGTGTGATGTGGACTATGGAATGGCATCTTGGTAGGACTTGTTTTCTACAACGGCTGCCACCGCTACGGGGGTAAGGTACACACAAATGATTTCGGATGGCTTAGTCTCAGAATTTTTAGACAATTTGCCTTTAGTGCATTACCAACGCATGTGGTTTCAGTTTGATGGGGCCCCTCCACATTCTGCAGCAATAGCACATCAATGACTGGATGACATGTTTTCACATTGATGGATTGGCCGAGGAGGTTTAGTTCATTGGGCACCACGTTCACCCAATTTGACATCAATTAATTTTTGTCATCAACGTGTATGCCAAAATACCAGCATCAGTAAATCATTTGAAACAATGAATTCAGACATAACACCCATCACGATGTTAAATGTGATGGGTTCTGTGAAATACCATTCAGTGTTATAATTTTATCATTTGGTACAGAAGGACACCACATTAAGCACTTCATTCATTGACAAAACTTAATGTAGCTTGAGCACTGAAAGTTCATTTTGTTGTAGTGGGTTTATTTTTATGCTTATTTTTAATCTTTTTTTTTTTATTTTTTATTTTTGTTAAAATCAGAGTTTTGAGCTCTAAAACTGTACAATTGGAAAATTTTCTTACAAATTTGTAAGGTGTAAAATTCGAGGTCAAAGGTCAAATTTGACACCACCATTGTTTAGCCCCTACCTAACTTGCTATATATTGCCTGCAACAGATTTGGTGTATTTCCACTCATTTTGAAATTGTATGGGGTATAACAGACTTTTGACTCACTCTGTATATGCATGAACTCACTAGTACTATATTGATGGCATTTCAACAGCTAATCAATTATTTGTGTGTGGGAGGGGGTGTGCAGAAACTCGACAATACTTACTGATCTGAAGCTACTATAGATTCTTGCAAAATAAAAGAATGCAAAATTTTGTTTCTTTCAAAATAGACCGTGAAAACGAAAAAATTTGAGCACACATAGCCATACTAGGAATCCAATGTTAAAGTGGGCTGTGTGGATTAATGCACTTAACGGAACTTCTTTCTTCCACTACTCGGCAATAAGCACGAATCCACTTCACATGAAATCAATGGAAGTAGACAGCACTAGGCGACAATTGAATGGCTTCTCAAGTTTCTAAACAAACTTGGTTTTTAAAAATAGATTATTACAATTAGCTAATAGCCTTCCGGTAAAAAATGTATACAGTAATTAATAACCATTTCCTTAATTTATTATTTCATTTTATTAAGTAATTCGTAATCAAACATGAGGCTGGCTTCATGTGCAACATCGAGTAATACGTAGTGTTGCTGAGGGGGTATGTATCGCAGTGCTTTTTAATTAAAAAAAAAATAGTATGCATGGATGCTTACCTCATCTTATAAATTATTTCGAGACGAAAAATTGTACAGCAAAATTTATGCTTAATAACAGTGCTCTAACTGCAATTCTTTGGCGACTGCTGCTAACGATTTTGCTTGCTCTATTACCGCCATGATTGTTGAACTCTCCACTTCCGGAGCGCTCTGCTACCGCGCAACACTATCGTTTCCACGGTGTGCTTGTGCGCAAAAAAAAAGGCTGGGTGGGGTTACCTTGTTAATGGCTAATATTAAAGATAAAAATGTTAATGAAGGGTGCTTTTCTCCATCGTTGAAGAACAGTATGTGCCAATATGATGCACTACATTTAATAGTTTGTGCATGATGCAATAATTATTTAATCTTTGTGAGAGTTAAATATCATCCCAAAAGTTGCAAATTACATAAATATAATTAAACATGGATAAATAAACTTTTTTTTAAAATGATCATTTATCCCTGTGAATCATTAATTATTTTAATAATTCGTATATTATTTTACAAAAAATTATGGTAGCAAATTGGAAAATCAGAATTATATTTAATAAATGAATTACACATTTCTATATATTACATTAATAATTCATCAAAAACAAAATTTGAACCTGCAAAATAGGATTCTAGAGTCTTACTGCTGACCACCTAAACTCGATATAATCCTATTATACAATTCGGGCATTTGTAAAGTTCAGTCATCAATAACAAACTTTATGAATTTTTCTCGGAAAATTTTGAAAGTGCATCGAATGGCTTTGCATGGGTATTTAATTGGGTGAAAGCTACTCAAAGAATTAATATGCATTGTTGGGTAAGAATGCATTTTTGTGCAAGAATATGGACCATAAAAACACTTTTCAGATCAAGGACAATATCTTCAATGCTAACCGTATAATTAGTAGGCAATTGAGCAATATTTTATTTAGCGTGTATCATAACAGAATAAATGTGCCTGCCTTACAAAAATCATGGAGATGTATGTTCCCACCCACTTGTCGTCGTTCATGCAGCCTTACTTGCTCCAAGAACAACATGGCTTAAGGAAGCACTGATGATCTTCCACCAATCTGCTTTCTTCCTTAGTTGGTTTCTAACATTGACCAAAGGAACCAGATTGATGTACCCTATTTCAACTTCAGTAAGGCCTTTGATAGCATTAACTTCAAACTGCTTTTACAAAAACTTAGTCAAGTCGACCTGACTGAGAACCACCTTAATTGGTTTACTTCCCTACTTGTCAACGGAAGCTTTGTGGTTAAAAATTTATGTGGAACCGTGTCAGAGGCAGAATAAGGAATGGGTCCCCCAGGGGTCTCCACTCGGCCTGGTTCTCTTTAACCTTTTTTATAGTAGGCATTACAGATTATATTAAAAGCACCCAGGCAAATTTTCTACTCTATGCCATTGATCTGAAACTGTTCTCAGCCATTCATAAATGGAATGACAGTTACAGTCTTTCTCGGGCGGTGGTTTCTGTCCATCACTGGGTTATCAACGGACTTCTTTGAACACCTCTAAAATATTCTGTTTAACTTAGTCCAGGAAGGTTGTCAATTTTGTAATGATTACAGCCGGCTGCATAATAAAATTCAACCTTGTAACACATTTAAGGACCTGGGAGTTGTGTTTAACGCAAAACTGACTTTTACTGACCACCTTGAACTGCTGCCGTCAGAAATTAGTAAACGCCTCAGTCTTATAAAACGCTTAACGACCTTATTAAGAAGGAAAAGCCTTTTTACTACTGTATAGAACAATCATCTTACCTAAAATTTTATATGTCATGGTACTCTGGGAATACTCAGCTACTTGAGTATCTCCAAACCAAACTTTTAAACTTCAGTTCTTTCGTTACTCGTGCTCTTCATCGTGCCGACAAAATCTCCCCCGGTCTAATTCCTGAGGGTTACTACCCCTGATGTTTATTATTATTATTATTATTATTATTATTATTATTATTATTATTATTAATAATAATAATAATAATTTTTTTTAAATCAAAACTGGAAAAGATGTCAGATGTCATCTCTGAGGCTAGAACTTTGAGTAGTAAAGAAACATCAATGGTATTTAAAAATTTGGTAACACAGTGGGCACTCCTTAATGTAATCATGATTAATGTTATCATTTTTATGTGGTAACAAATTTTTCCTTCCTTTACAGGTTCTAAAACTTTATCTTTGTGAATAAAAATCAATATTAAAGTAATAAAAAAGCTAATGCACATTGTTATAGATAAAACAGAAATAAATCTCAAAACAAAAATGCTACTAAAAAAGGCTCTCAAACTGTAACAATTAAAATTGTGCATCAATACTATTTTTTATTCATTCAATTTGCTAATTTCATTGAGGTTTTTATTCAATATCAACTGTAAAAATCATATTCTTCCACGTTTTTCACATGCTACAAAATAAATTGTCCAATGTATTCTTTATGGGCTTAATAAATTTTACAATTTTATTTTTTTAACATCACCTTAAAGGAATGAATGTTAGCCTAAGAGGCATTTATAAAAATATTTTAAACAAACTAAGAATTAAAAAAAAATAATCAAAATACATGTATTATTAATAAAGTGTCCATGCCATTTTCAAATTAAAATTCGTTTTTGTCCCCTCCCCCCTTTCCCCTTGTTTATTATAGGGATTTTATTAGTCCCATAGAATTATTTCACACTTCGTGCATGGCCTCTATAAAAGATTCCTTCTACGATTTCTCTATGCATACGCTAAATTCATTAACACATTTGAAAATCCAATTAAAAATTAAAAAAAAAATAATGAGAAATTCAGGTTTTACAGCACTTTTATGAGATCTTATTTTCTTAATCATAAAAAAGACAAGCCCAATAGCAAAAAAAAAAAAAAAAAAAAAATCAACAACATAATTTGTAAAGTCAGGTGGATGAGGGAGGAAGGAAACTAAAAGAAAAATTTCCCCTCCAACTTGAGGGAGGAAGGAGGTGGGGCAGGGGTGGGTGGGGTAGGGGGAGGAAGCCTCACTTGGACACATCTACCATAAACTCTCAACTTTTATTATCACATCTATAACAATCCAAGAATACAACCCCCCCCCCCCCCCTTCACCCACCCCTGCACAACCCAATAAAAATTAATTATTCTTTCTAGAAACAAAACCTGGTGATATTGGGCATCATATTTTTCAATGATTCTTTACAATGATGAGAGAGGAGAAAAAACAAAACGTAACTTCTAAATTATTCTGAGAACAGTTATCAGATTAAAAGTAAATTCAGTTAGATTTTCTAAATACTTCCTGGTATGAGAAATTATAAAACATTAAAATTAGGTATAATAAATTGAAATAAGCACAATATTGAATATTTTCTCATGCAAAAAAAATGAAAACAGGAAAAATGTAGAAAGGAGAAAACAGCTGATGGGCAGAGACTGTTCTGTCAAAGTAAATATGTTTTTTTGCTTTGGCAAAGAATAATCCATCTGAGAACCAGCTGTTTCCGCAGTTTCACAGTTTCCATCTAATATACTAAAATTGTCTTCTTTTTCTTCTTCTTCTTTTGCATTCTTATGTAATGATAAAAAACAAGATTTTTAGACAAATCCCAAAATAAATAGAGATGGATCCTGGATATAACGAATTCCTTGATGTAACAAATTATTTTTGAACTCCCGGCAAATTGTAACCGAAATAATGTGCACAAAAAACTTTGTTGTAACGAATTTCAATATAATGAACTCCTCATTATAACAAATTCTAATGAAAGAGAGAAATAGTTTTTTATACTGTCAATCAAAAGAAAATGTTCCTGATTCAAATTAGGCAAAATTGATGACATTGAAACACAAATTGCAAAAAAAGCTTGTAAAAGTTAAGAAAAAAGAAAAAGTATACAGCTGAAAATATGTTTGCTTTTGAAAATAAATAATTTTTATAGATCGATTTTATTTTATTTTTCATCCAGGTTATAATGAATTTTTGTTATAACAAATTAAATATTTTTGGTCCCTAGCTGTTCTATGATGAAGGTCCACCTGTATAATAAAATTATTAATAAAAACATTCATATATTAAATGTCTGATCATAAACTGTGAGAATGAAATAAGAATTCTCCTGGGCAACCTCTCACTGTCCCATCAGAAGCCATCAGAGGGGGAGGAAGGTGTCTCCTGGGATAAGTGATTTAACAAAAATATCAAGATTATCATCATGGTGATATTTTAATACCCTATGGCCGGGTTTTAATTATTCAACAAACACTTGTTGAAAAGAGATACAAAGATAGTCTCTGAATGAGCATATAAGCGTTTAATTAGTGGTTTGCTTTTAAGTAATATGAATCGCCCACTTATTATTATTAAAAAAAATAAAATAAAATAAAAAAAATAATTTAGATTTCACCATTTAAAAAGAACAAAACAACAACAAATACTTTCAAATAATTCAAAATCTTTCAAGAAATTATTTGAAATTATGGCCTCATGAACAAGGAAAAAAAATTCCTGGAAATAAAGTAATCACATCTAGAAAAAATAAACACTTACAGGGTTTTCCTTTGCCTCACCATTGCTATTCACCTGCATTTGTCTTTGATTATCAAGATAGTAAACGCTAAACATGTGAACAGGTGGAAATACAACTGACTTCAAAAGTTTGTTGGCCTTTCGTTTTTATTTACCAAAAGCATTATGTTCTTCGGAAATTCTAGTCATGACATCGGAAAAAGAAACGGGAGAAGAGTTGCAAACAATTTTCACGATTTTTGTTTCCACTCTGAATTGTCATTGTTTTTGGTTACAAATTTGTTACAATTGAAGAAGAATTTTGTGGATTCTGAAGAATCCCTGCAGACATGAATATTGTTGGTTCTATCATGATGATGGAGTGATCTTACACTGTTTTTCTATTTAATCATTTTTCAATTATCTCCATGTTACCTCATGACTGATTATTTTTGTCAGCTGGCAACATCAACAGACCAATGAATTTATCCATCCAAACATGTGGAAAAAACCATCAAAATTTTAAAAGCAAGTTAAAATTTACACATTTTTAAGATTTAGAAGATTATTATTATTATTTCTAAAGATTACTATAAAATATTTAGAAAAAAAGAATTGATGGATTAGAAAACTGGAATCTGGTTTCTTATTCTTTAAATTCTTTTTTTTTTTTTTTTGAGCATTTTCAACATGCACTCCTTAGATATGTATATAATTAATGTTCTCCTAATGTAATTATGAATATTTGATTTATGCATTAAAGCATGAATGGCAATTGTTTTTTAATAACTGAAAAGTGGTTCAGGGAGTAGTAATTTCTTGCCATACCTGCGAAGTTAATAATCAAATTTATAAAAATAGAAAAGAAATTCCACAGCCTGCAAGCAAGAGCCACACATTAATTTAAGTTTGATAGCAAAACATTTCCATGTCCGCAGTCCCTGGTTCAATTCCAGGCAATGGAATTTTCTTTACTATTTTTCCATATTTAATATTTTTTGAATTATTGATATTATTATGGTTACTAAAAACTGAAGCTATGCATCAAGATTGGATAATTAAATTAAGATAGGGAAAAATTCCACAACTTGGATTTACCAGGAACCACAAGTATCTGGCTTGTCGCCGCTACCAGCTAGGTAAATCACAATCAGAATGAGCATGATTAAAATGAACAGCAGGTTAAACTACATGTGTCATGAAGGAAATAAAATTTCACATTTTGAACTATACAATTTTCCAGGACAATTTGAAGTTTATTAAGGAACAAAATGGTGAAAAACCCTAAGAGCCTATTATATTCAGATATTGATTTTATTAACTTTAAAATTAGTCTTCTTTTTAATTTATTTGGTTATATTAATTTTTGTTTTCTTTCAGTTTCATTTGTAATTATTTTTAATTTGAAATTAGATGGGGAGAAAAAAATCTGTAACCATGGATGCATGAGCATCTGTCTCGTTGCCCTGACCAATTGGCAGATCTGAATATTGACATCCACCTCTCTCTGCTAAGAGGATTACCTATATAGTGATTAGACGTCCTAATTTTCAGGTTTTTGTCATGATTTGTCTCGATCAATATAAAAATATCTCCACTTAATAATGCATGGTAAGTAGAGTTCATTGATCGATTACTATATATAACTTATCGATTTACGAGGCGCCATGAATATGCTGGTTGTCCATATTTTCTGGTGATAAATCAAATAGTGATTACTTTTCAGTGTAGAAGAGATAAACACTTATTGGTGTCACAATTTCCGTCCGTTCCCTTCATATTTTCTACATATTTTTCTGAAACCTCCGCATATACTGAATTTGTGGATAATGGGACCAAAGCCTTATGAGAAAACCAGAGTTAGAGAGTGTCAAGTTGCCAGTTGACTCCAAGTTAAAGGCGACTGTTATTTGTGTTTATCATGATGGCCTCTTCATTTTTCTTTATCGTGCAAACAGTGGATTCGTTCACTCCAACATCAGAATTGTTCTTTCCCTCAGTCAACATGTCTAGAACTTTTAACTTATTTTCAAGCGACAAAACCTCACTTTTGTTTTGCACGAAGTAGACTGTCACAGTTTTTCTTTTTTGAAGCCACGATAAGCTGTGCCAATGATGTACGTTTTCAAACAGAGGTTTCATAAAATGCCAATGATACTAGTTACCTGCATTGAATAAGTTTTTCAGAGTGAACAGTGGTGAATTCCCTAGAAGACAACAGCCGAAAAGGGGAATCCGATAAAAATAAGGCAGTACAAACCACAGATACATGAATCTCTCATCGCGTATGAAATGGGAGGTGTGCATATAATTTGATGGGGATACACAAAACCACGAATGGTGAGACTACCGATAACTAGGGCTTACTGTATTTTCAAATGCATATGAAGAAAAACCCTCTTGCCACAAAAATCATCCGAGGTATGAAATGCCAGATATGTATTTCTAAGGCTATGACTTTATTCTCAGTGGCAAGATTTTAAAAAAATTAAATACATATGACGTTTCATATCTCTTATGTTTTTGTTTTTTTTTGTTTGTGAATAGAGATCTTTCTTTCATATATAGTCCCAATGGTACACATCCAAAATGAAAAATGAATAGAGGTTCTCAATACCGATGAGAAATAATTCCATGTACGTTATCAAAAATGTTGCCATTATGGAGATATTAACAATTTTGTGATTTGTAACTACCCCCTCCGTTAAGATGTGTGTTTTGGGGAATTTATGTTGTTTAGTGGAATTGTATTCTTTGGGCATCGTAGTTTCAGAAAATGGACAAATTGCATGCAAAAATTTTTAATTTTAATAATTGTCAGGGGATAAAAGAAAAAAAAAAACAAACTAAATACACCACCGAAAACACATTTTAATGGAATAAGATAGGGGTTACTGACAAAATCACAAAATTGTTAATACTCCGTAATGGTAACATTTTGGACAACATACATGGGTGTTATTCTCATTGGTATTGAGATCCTCTACACGATTTTTTATTTTGGATATGTATTGTTGGGACACCCTGTATAGGCCATTCTGCACCATAGATCCTTCTCAAATTTCTGAGTATGAAATACAGGACGAGTTTAAAGTTGTGTACATCAAAGTTTAGCTGCTACTAAAGTACCACTTTGAGAATTTAAACTTTGATGTGCACGACTTTAATTTTACCCTGTACATCCGCTATGACCATATTTTCTTTTCATTCATTCTTATACAGGCACAACACCGATTTTCCGGCAACTGATGGTCCGGAACCTCTTTTAATCCGAACAAAATCACGAGAGGGAACTTGATAATACCACTGCCGCCAGACTAGTTTACTGAGTGGCCAACAGATGGCTGTGTGTAGCATGCCATCAACTTGTCTGTTTACACTGTCTGTCTGGTGGTAATCTGTTATTTTGAGATTATATCTTATTTTGCTTAAATTTAACCATAGTTATGGCTTCACAGGCAAATTCAAGTGGCAGCTGTGGTGTTAAACGTAAACATCGGTCTAGATACACGGTAATTTTATAATTAGTGGGTTAGGGGTGTGCTGATGAATTATTATTATTATTATTAGGAGCTTTAGCATAAAAGCTACTTATAAGAATGTGCCCTTGGTCTGTAAGTTTATCCGGCCAGCTGGCCGTCAGAAATATGACTATCAAAGTCTTAGCTCGGCCGTATCAACTTTTCAGAATTTTTCGTGGACCCCTTCAAGTCGAATTCAAGTGCTAAAACAGTGAGTGTAAAGGATACCAAGATAACGGCTTGTCATATAACAATCGATTTCTCAAGAAGGAGTACATTGTTACTTTCTGTTCATCTTTTAAGCATTACTGACATCGGCGCGCGCACGTGAAATCGCTTTGACGACGCACGATTACTTCAAGTGCTCATAATCTATATCATTAAGTAGTGGTAAGAATGGAGCTACTTATTGGTTTTATAATGTCAGTCCATCCCCTTTGTAATTTCTACATTTTTTGACGTACAAGGTTGAAATTCAGAATGTAGCTTCCAATGTGCATGTCCATCTGCACTATTTACTTTGGTTTTGATTGGTACACTGGGGTTAGAATTACGGGGGTGGGATTCAAAGAGGGCAAC
Source organism: Rhysida immarginata (assembly GCA_023313115.1). NCBI lineage: Eukaryota > Metazoa > Arthropoda > Chilopoda > Scolopendromorpha > Scolopendridae > Rhysida > Rhysida immarginata. The sequence continues at coordinate 252,465 of JAHWFO010045024.1, read as the reverse complement.
ATATTGATGTGCTATTTAGGTACGTAAAGGCGTGAAATTCAGTATCCACATTCCTCTATGAAGTTTAGGCCCAGTTTTTCCATTGGGGTCGGATTTGTGGGGGTGGCAGTCACTTGGTCTTTAGAACTATGGCAACATATGGCATGTGATATATCATATGTTCGGAAATGATGAGAAGGGAAAGAAAATACGAGCGTTTTTACATTTTCTACATATTACGTTCGAGAAAATTAAGTTTTTGATGACTGCAGGATCTTCTACTTGCCTTACCCTACTCGGGGGGGATTCATTTCTTTTTAATAAATGTATAAATGTATTTCTGCTTCACTGATAAAGCTCCTCCTTGGAATGTTAAAGATTTTATTATTAAGGTGAAATCGGATGATCCGGCAAAACGGTTAATCTGGAACCAAAGGTACCAGAAAATTGGTGTTGAACCTATTCTATCCAACGAAAGTTTGAATAGGAGTGTCCAATAAAATTTCCAGTTTCAATTGTTAGGCATTGTTAATTTTATCTTCCAACAATGCCTAAACTGTTGGATGCTGTTGGAAAGCTGAAATTTAGCTGGACACACACCGTCAAACTTTCATTCAGAGTAGTGGTTTTATGCAAGGTCAGCCTTGAGCCAAATTGGACCATTGTTCCTGTGCTACGACAATCTACTCTACTCTTGTCAAACACCCACAACCGTGATCATGCGGCCAAAATAAGTGAAAATTATACTAATTTAACCATCACTGCTTAGTCTTCTACAGTGACTAAACAGAAAAGGGGCTTATATCAGTTGGTTAGAGGGGGGGGGGGGGGGTCGGGGGGGCTAGGCCCCCCAGTCTTTTAAAAAATAAATTTATTTACCTTGGTCGCATGATCAGTCATCGCGTTATGTGCAGATTGTGAACATTAACCATGTTATTAGTATTATAACTATTATTATTTTATTATTAAGAAAAAATATATAAATTACCTTTTATATTGTTGATGCACAAACGAATTCCTCTTATGAAAAACCGATGTCACTGGGGTTATTGCATTTTTGTATGGATGATTTACAACAAAATAGGCGAATAATTAATTATATATATCGAATTCCTTCACCCGATAAAGAAACAGGAAAAAAAATAAGAGCAAGTTCTATGACGGCTGCCTTTGGGTAACGTTCAATTTGCCAGCAGGTGTTGATATCCAAATTTATTTTAGATGCATAATGTGCGGCTATTATTTTATTATATGAGGGCTTCTACATGATAAGATCACCTGTTAAGATCGGCGACTCGACTTGTAGATACTAAAGGGGAGGAAAACGATTTAAGTCACCTGCCTTGCGCATTTTGATTTCATGTTATTTCATGGGGATTTGCGTTTTATCGGCTCGTTGCTTTTCCACTAAATCGGGCACGATAGAAATTACCGGCATTCCATAACAGCTGTGTAGTGTTTCGTAAATGCCACAGAGTATCGAAATTATAAGAGTAATGAGCGGATGGCAGCCAACATGATTATTTTTTTACAGCCGCTTTACGTTTGCATCTGTCACCGATGACGTTACCCAAAGAGTTAGGGTTTCGAGTTTCGGATTCAATTTCTCTTTCAAGACCATCTTCATTGTTATTACTACGCAAAACGCTTCATTGAATAAGCAGCCTTATAAAATAAAAATAAAATATATAAAAATTAATAAACAATTAGACTAAAGCTAATTACGCTAATAATCATCATCATTTAGCTGCGGCCTTAACAAAATGGCAACGACCAGCTGATTTTGGGTTGAAGTTCGTCATCGAGGATAACGTATGATAACAAATTATTATTATTATTATAATTAATTTATTATTGCCGAGAAGAAAGTCATATAGTTCTTCGTAGCTTCTTTTCTGAAGCTACGTTATTATTATAATATTTATTTATTTTTAATTTTAAAGGATGCGATGCGCATAAAAAACTATTTGACAACTACTCGGAGATAGTTGCTGTTACCCTTGTTTATATCTTCAAATATATCACACCCCTAAGCTATTAAATTCATAATGGACGACGATTTGAATTCCCAATATGATGTCATAGTCCTCGGAACAGGTACGTCAGTAATCTTCTCGGAAGTAAAAAGTGCAGAAAGACATTCCCCAACTATCCATATTGACGACTCCATCGCGATCATTGCCTTCAATCTAATAATTTTGCATCATCTTTGATTAGTAATTAAATGGATCACCATGCAAAGATTCTTAACTTATTTTTCGTTCTTAGTTATTAAGAAATTCATGTGGAAAAAAAATCACAGAAGTTCCGTGTCTGCCAACATAGTTGAGGCTCATCATTGGGTAATGAATTATTTTTTAAAGATTGGGGGGGCTAAGCCCCCCAGACCCCCCCTCTAAAGAACTCCTATATATACCCCCTTTTCTATTTAGTCACAGTAGATAGCTAAGCAGTGGTGGTTAAATTAGTAAAAATTTCATTGGTCGCATGATCCGCACGATGTGCAGATAGTTAACGTTAACCCATCATTGTCCATCATTGGATATTACAGAGGGTGATTTCTTAATTTTGCACCAGTTCTTGTCCTAATTTTGGACTCGGAAGTACTCGCTGATGTATGGTCTTAGTTTACTCAATATGTTCTTCATGTGCTTTATTAACTGTTCTGCATCGGCGTTTCCACGATTCGAACACTTGGTGACACATTTTAGTTGACCACTTGTCTTGGAGGACTTTCAAAAGTCCTTCAATGGTCCTGGCTTTTCACAGAAACAGGCGTTGTTTTAGGTAACCAAAGGCAAAAAAAAAAAAAAATAATAATCCATCACAGTTATCGACAATATCATGAAAATGAGGAATATAGATGCGATAGAAAAGTCAGACATACAAATCAAAATTACCTTTGCTTCAAGGTCAGGCATACAAATCCATCAGCGCAATGCTTTCGGACTTCTTCCTTCAGCACATTGAAGAAACCTACGTCCATGATTTCATTCGGTCCAACAAGATAATTCTTTACAATAGATATGTCGACGACACCTTCAGTATATACAATAGTAAATTATGCTCGGATTTGGAGATTCTGGCAGACTTCAACAAATTCTATATCTCCATAAGTTATACGCTGGAAGAAGAGGATGATTCTGGAGGTATAAATTTCCTAGATTTACGCATCACCAAGAACATTAGTATGCTGAAATTCGATTTTGAAATCTACAGGAAAGCGACAACATCAAATATACCGTGTCTACCAAAAATGACAACGATTTGAAAATTCAGTTAACGAAAAACAGAAGGCGATAGAAATGTACAGTTTGCTGTGTTCTGCTTAGAAATCAGGGAATTTATTCGCACCAAGTTTCAAAATTGGTTACTAAATTCGTCAGTAGATGGCACTGCTATTCTGTACGCATTCTGAAGGCCTCCTAGACAGAAGGCCTGATAACAGAAAAGTCATACATTGTTATATCATCATCTGTTGACCAAATTTAGGGCTTATTATTGGTAGAAATAGGATTAACAAAGGTCGACTAATGATGATGTAACTACAGTCGAAACCCATTAATACGAAATCATTGGGACCATAAATTTTTTTCGTATTATCCGGAATTCGTATTATCCATCAACTCTGATAACTTTCAAAATAAGCATAGAAAAATTATTGTTATAAAATATCTACAATTTAATTCCATTCCTTCAGTAAAAAACCTGTGTTATTTTGGTCTGTCTACATGACATTACAAAATTTCTGCTTAAAACATTATTTACCTTTGAGTCTAATGTAAATAAATTTGGAGGAACATTTTCCCCATAAAAAATAAATGATTCGAGTTCGTCCATCACAATAATCATACGCTGTGTTGACGGAGCAGAGTGCCGAATTTGTTGGGATCATCATCACTTTCGACTCCGCCATCTTGGTTTCTATCTAGACACTGTTGAACAATCATGTGTACAGTATAGAAAAAAAGTAAACTTACTTGTTGAAACCATTTCAGCAATGCCTCTCACATTTCCTCGCGTTGCTGTTCGCATTCGTTTCTTTTTAAGTATCCCATTTGTCTCTGCTTGCTGTCTAATTTTTTCAGCGTTTTTTATTAGCATGAACAAAGTTGACAGAGGAATTTCAAATTCTTTAGCAATCTGCCCTTGTTTTGCATTTGGTTTTTCAACGGCATCTAGAACTTTTAATTTCACTTCTAGCGAAAGATTCTTTCGTTTCTTTTTCCTTACATCAGACGTGGTATAGCAGCTGTGTAGTCTGTATCGAATAAGACCGATTGATTCCTGTTTAAAATTGCCACGTGATTCAATTCCTTTTGAAACAAGTGCACTCTCATACAGAACAAATCAGATTCGCATTAGTGAACACCACATGATTAGTGGTGATCATCACGGCCAAAAGAACATGTGATTCTTTAGAAGTCAGTGGTAATAGATAACAGAAAACATTTAATTTTTATTTTAGAAAATTGCATGCTTTAAAAACTTACCGGAATTTTTATTCTGATCACTATTTTCTCACTAAATTTCCGAAATTTTCCTTCGTACTAACCGAACTTTAATTAAAAATCGTTCATATTAAGGGGATAAATTTACATGTAAATATCATTCACAGGGATGGGCCAGCAAAATTTTCCATATTAACCAGGTTTTTGTATTAACCGAGTTTGTATTAACGGGTTTTTGGCTGTAATTACTTCCGTTGTCACGACACCTTATGTCTAGGTAGTGTTGATTCTGTCCGTCCCATCAGATTGGCTTTCTATACCTCACTCAGCATTAGAATTGCCTTGATATGAAATGCATACACAAGATGGCTTGGATTGGCCTCCCTATTTGCCAGATTTTAATGCTATGGGATTTTTTTTTCTTTGGAGTACTTGAAAGATCAGGTGTATCATCACAATCCACAAACTGAACTGGAACAAAACATCTCTGATGCATATCAGACCATTCCAACTGAAATGTTTGCACGGGCATCTGCGAAGTTTGTCCTCAAACTACACCACATTGTTGCTGCAAATGGTGGTTATTTTGAAAACATTGTTTTAACGATTTTATACCCTCCCCTAGTCAGTAGTGCCATCTGTTGATGAACTTTGTAACTAATTTTGAAAGTTTGTGCCAATAAATTCCCTGGTTTCCTAAGCAGAACGCAGCAAACCTTACATTTCTATTGCCTTCCGTTTTTCGTTAATTGATTTTTCAAATCGTCGCTCATTTTTGAGACACCTAGTAATACCCTAATAGTCAAATCATCCCATGCAGCACAGGACAGCAGCCCTCAGACATAACTTTCATCGAGCAATGACATATCCGATCACTATGAATGCCAGAAGAAATGAAATAGCCACGACATACAAGCTCTCCAAGCTAATTAAAAAAAAATCATTGGAGTTACAAAAAAAAAACAAAAACGTGAGTACAATCAGGGAGTAGAGAGTAGAAAATGCTACAACAGATAATGCTACAACAGTTATTTTAGCCACAGAGCCCAGTCATATTTAAATGGGTTTCTTGCTTTTTTTGTTCATTATTTCTACAATCTTTTTCATGGCAACATTGCAGTAAGTTGGCGTTAGGCAATGACCGATGTACTTGGTTGTGTTGCATGATCGATGCAAATATCTACAAACTGATAACCTAAGGTCATTCTTGTCTATAATTTTCACAGCTCGAAATCGTACCACTAAATTACTTCCATTCACTGAGAGACAGGACTAGGAAGAAAGAAGAAGAAGAAAGGATGTTAATGTTAGCAGCTTATTTGCCAAAACAGCACATGAATTTCTTAACTTATTGTTTTGAAGTGACATGATGTTAAATTTTCAGTGCAATCAATGAGGTATTCAGTAAGGGAATGTCTGTCCACACATTTACTTTTAGAATTCCTTCTAGAAGTTATAAACGGACCATTTAATTTTTTTTTTTCCTTAAGGATTGCCGGAATGCATTCTTGCTGCTGCAGCTGCTCGGATTGGTAAAACTGTTTTGCATTTAGATAAGTAAGTAGGATCGTAATTACATTAATTAAGAATTGGATTTTGTTTATATTGGCTTCTGAGGCATAATGAGACAATATCATGATTCGAGGTTCGCTGTCTGTCCAAAAAGATTATACGTTCCTTCTTGGCAGGACAAGAAACAAACAAAGTCCAGTGAACATATGTCTGTAAATCCCTACTTATGCTAGCAGCATACCCTAAAGTTCCGAAACCGTATATAAATCTAATAAGTCAGAAGATAGGATCGACAACTCTCAGTAATGGTTGGTAATAGTGGTGCTGTGACTTGAGAACTCGGTAAAGTTACCAGTGTTCTGTTCATTTTTCATTGCAAAGTTAGTAACATTTGTCTCATGGAAACAACAGTGGGAGAGTACTTTGTGAACCTGCAGAGCCATCTAGTGGTGAAAGTATGCATTTTCGGATCTATGTACACTGGACATTTTTTGTACCTCTCCTGTAAAGTCACAAAAATTCATGTCAGCGAATACTAGCTATGGCAGCCATGATTCTCCATCTGAATTGGCTAAGACCACTATCCAGAATGTATAGTAAAATAGGTTGTCCCTGATTTGCTAGATCTGAAAAAGAGGCATGGAAATTGCTTGGAACTCCAACCTTGCCAGATGTTGAAACGTCGCCTGAAAAATGCTTGGAAGACATATGTGAATCAGTCACTAATTGGAAAACGAGTGCGAGTTTCATAAAGTTGCTGAAAAATTGCCTAAATCATGCCATATAGAAAACGGGCTTTCTGTTATGTTTGGTCACTATGCCTCTGATAGTCTTCCAGCCTTGTGAATTTTACTAAGAATGAAAGAAAAATTTACTTGTATGTCATTCCATAAGGGTTTTTTTTTTTTAATATTTTTCAGGAATGAGTATTACGGTGCCGATTGGGCTACTTTTAATCTTGATGGTCTCAAAAAATGGATTACTTCAAAAACAGTAAGAAAAAGTCAAATTAGTAAAGTTTCTATAGTATGTCATGTGATGATTGAATTTTTCATAGGGCTGCAGGGGATAAATTGGTTTTGGCATCTTTGCAGGAATGTGGCTACCTACAGGAGTCATTCGCAAAGTCATGGCAACTACTTTTTTGCAGGGAAATAAAGAGTAAAAAAAAACAACAAAAAAACAAAAAAAAACACTATTGGAGATTGGCGAGCACGATTTCCAGCAGCTTCTATGAGTTGTGCATGACATTCCCTCTTGTTTTGACCATGAAATACTTCTATTTTTACGTACGCATGTTGTTCTGGCTAATGATAAAGAGGGAAAAACGTTTCCATTCTTGACAACGGTTGAAAACCAACTCAATTTTGTGCATCTCTTCCTCTTCCGTCCTTTAGCACCTATGCCATCTAGTAGCAGCAATAAATGCCATACGTCTCAATGTTGTTGCTGCATATCAAAAAATATGGATTGCAGTCGCACTGAAGCACAATATTACTAGTGAGTGTGGAGATCTGGGTTGTGCAGGCCTTGCATGCTAAAGTGAAGCTCACTGTACTTAATAATGCGTCAGGGCTAGTTGATGCTTAAGTGTGGAAGGAAATCAACTGGAAGAGTATTTTGAGAATGAATGTTATTGGAATTTTAATAGACGATGATCCTGCATTAATAAAAATAAAAAAAAAATAAAAAAAAAACAAACAAAAAAAAACAAATGTAGATCTAGATAAATGCATTTTGCAAAATTTGTTATCTTTTAAAACCTTGTCTTTAATTTTTTTCGTGGAATTCTCTGTTCTTGCTGATATAAAATGCATGTAATAGAAAGGTCTTGCTGAAAAAATTAGTTGCCTCCTACTACCATTGTCATTTCACATTATCCCGGGATTTATCAAAATTCCTGAATTAGACAAATCTGGTGTCTACAAAATAAGCGCGGTTTGTAATAAGCATTATTATGGTCAGATGGTAATTAAAGGTAGGCACCAGAATTAACATGTCAAATATATTAAAAATTGTAATGTTGATAAATCAAATTTTGTTAAACGTATCCACAGTTGTAAGCACAATTATGACCTAAGTCTTGTAAAAATTCAAGATGTGACTTGTAACCCTATTCAATTTTGTTATAATACTTGTTTGTTTGTTTATTTGTTATTGTAGAATGACGAAAGCAGTCCTGTCGTTGAGGATGATGATTTATCTTGTCATTTGAAGGAAGGCGAATCACTTTATAAAGTACAACCTTGTGATTGTATTGAAAATGTTAAAGAATATTGTTTTATAAAGTAAGAAAACTAGTGACTACATATTGGATTTGTTTATTGAAATGTTGCTAAGTTTTAGAGGGAAAAATATAATGTAAAATTGTTTTCCTTTCCTGCAAATCGCAACAATGGTAGATGACAGATGTGAAATCTTTAGGGCTGCCAATCTAATAGAATGAAAATGGCATTTTGTTGTAATTTTAATTCGGTGCTCTTATTGGGATACCGTGTATAGAGTGATATTCTCTAGAGAAAATAATGTGCTTCAAAACCATACAATACACTTGCATATAAAAGATCAAGTCCATATTCATTAATTTAAATAAATATCATTTAATATAAAATATTGAAATGTTTGAATTTATTTTATTTTTTATTTGGTAAAGTATAGCATAATATAGTCGTTCCTCCACAAGTTGGCATTCTCGGTTCCAAGGACTTGTCGTCTCGTGGATTTTCCCGATTTGCAGAATTCCAAAATGGCAGACCCTCTCCCTTCATTTGTTAAAATTGTGAAATAACAGGTGCAGGTAGAAAATATAAATTAGCGATTCTAATTCAAAATTGAATCTGAAATTTAAATCTGAATTACCTTCTGTTTTTAAATTTTGATGTTTACTGGCTATCAATTAGCAATTCATTATATTCATTCAGAATAATTTGATGCTTCTTATAGATGCAATCCCTATTGAATTTTGATTCCATTATTTATTAGCTCAAAATTTTTATTTGCATGATTTTTTTTTTCATGAAAAATTTCACTGTCTGAAAAATTAGTCCTTGGAGTGCCTCTTTAGTAATTTGTCGTCCTTTCAAATTTCGTGGAAAATAACCAGCTCGAAGAAAGCTGGCTTATATTAATTCTCTTATGAATTTCCATAAATAACTTTCAAAGCTTCTCAAAAGCCTTTATGCATTAGGGAACTATAAACTTGATTGATTTTGAATATTTTAATCGTCTTAATCGTTACCAGTTTATTTTTGTTGGGGAAAATCCCTAACTGGAAACATCGTCTGCCATATTGGCTTTCGGGAAAAAATTGCTGACTTGTAGAATGCCCACTTGCAGAGGGACAACTGTAATAAAATCTGCTGATTGTGAAAAATTTTATGAAATCTGTATTTTTTTTTTTTAATAGCGTTCATAAACCAGCATCAACATCTGTCGAAACAGATAATGATCAGAATTCACAGAATGTAATTGAAAATGCAGATTTATTAAATCATCCTGATGATGGTAGTGGTGATGGTCCCAAAATACCTAATGTTGAGGAAAAGCCTGTTGTCGAAGCAGCAGTAAGTGAAGGTAAGAAGCCAGTTCATTGTTCTCCATATAATTTCTCAAGCTGGGTGGGTTAAAAAAAAAAAAAAACTGGCTGGATGATTAATAGAAATTTTGTGTGACATTTTATTAAATATCAAAAATTTTCCATTCCTGTATACTAAAGTTTATCAAATATTTTCATAAAAAAATTTGTAATATTTATTCCTTGCATTGAACTTAACATAAAGTCATCCATTACTAAAACAATTATAACAGACAAGCATTAATAAAAATTCAATTAATAGATGCTCTTTCGGACACGGAAAAGAAAGCAGAAGAAAAAGCAGAGGCAGCTAATGCTAAAGTTTCTGGAAAGACATGGTATTATGAAGAGATTGAGCATCACTGGAGGAAGTTTAATATCGATCTAGCTCCAAAGGTATTTTTGTTTTCAGTAAAAATGTACGAGGTTTGTCTGTGAAGTATCGGAATTAGGTCTGTTGTGGATGACAGGCTTCACCAAAATGGATACCAACCAAATTCCCTTCGAAAAAAATTTCTTTAGAAATGAAATAGAAATTTTTGAGCTTAGGGAATTAAAAAAAAAAAGTCACATGGAGCCATATCCAATGAATAAGGAAGATGATGGGATGTTTCACGTTTGGCCAGAAAGTCCAGGACGAAATTTGAGGAATGAGCAGGTACCGTATATTGTTGTGGTGGAGAATCCAATCACCTTGGTGATACAAGACTAGTCATTCCTTTTGAACTGCTTCACGCAACTGCATCATAATCGCTAGGTACTATGCCTTATTAATGTGTGTCCTGGGGAATATACTCAGCCCTAGGAGTTGAAAATGTACAGGACATGACGTGACATGATCTTTACTGTAAAATGAGATTGCTGAAATTTTGGTTGGACTAAGCCTTTGTTTGGAGATCATATCCATAGATCCAGCTTTCATCCCCAGTGATGACTTTCTTCAAAAATGATTCATCTTTCGATAACGAGGATCTGCTAAATCTGACACCGCTTTTAGATCAACTTTCTATCAATTGCAAACTACACCTAATCCGGATACTTTATGGACACATTTCGTATGTCAGAGTATTTTTTCTTTTATAAGACTGCTACTTATCAAATTTATTATTTATTAATAATTATACAACCTTCATCCCTTTCCACAAAAGTGAGATTGCTATCTTATCACTCGTTCGCAGTCTGTTGAGGAATTCCGGAAACTTTTTGACTGCCCCTCATATTGTTGTACAGCTTTTTAGTTCGCATGCCCTTTTTGATATTTCTTATTATAGAAAAGTCCACATTACCAATTTTTTTCTTTTCTTTTGCTTATAGCTCTTGTTTGCTAAAGGGGATTTAGTTGATTTACTCATTTCATCTAACATTGCCAGATATGCTGAATTTAAATCTGTTACACGAATTTTATCATACATAAATGGAAAATTAGAGCAGGTATTATTGATATATGCATAGGATTAAAAATCGCCATAAATGATAATAAAATATAACTTTCTGCATTATTTCAGTCTTATTTTATCAGTATATCTCTTTTTGTAGGTCCCTTGTTGCAGATCAGATGTTTTCAGTACAAGAGATGTTTCAATTGTCGAGAAGAGAATGCTTATGAAGTTTTTAACGTTTTGTTCAGATTTTGAAAAAAATCCAAATGAATATGAAGGTGGTTTTATCATAAAACTTGATAATCATAAAAAAAGTCTGGTTATTAATTGTTAAATTTATAATTTCAATTGTTATTTGCATAGGCTTTCAAGATAGAACCTTCTTGGAGTTTCTTAAAGCACGGAAAATGACCTCCAATATTATTCACTACATTATCCATGCTATTGCAATGGTAGCCGAGAATGCATCAACTCTTGATGTAAATATTTTGTTTGTTAGCTTATACGAGAGTTGTTCAAGGCAAACCAGTCTTTATTTTATCAGAAGTATGACCACACAATCTGTGTTTGGTCATGTGAGCTTCAAGTGTATTCCGTCACCAACAGTCACAACCTACAAAGGGACCAATACTAAAAGTGACAATTGAACAACATCATCAGTCTATATTAACTAACCATGCACATGTACAGGTTCGGGACACATTAATATGACCACCTGCTAGTATCCGGAATATCCAGCTTTGGCAGCAAGCACAACAGCTAGTCGACGTGGCAGAGAGTCAATACGTCCTCGGAAGGTGGTTGCAGGTATCTGGGACCATTCGGCGATCAGTGCATCCCGTAATTCCATCACCATGCATGGTGGAGGGTCCAGCTTGCGGACATCGCGATCGAGATGGTCCCACAAATGTTCAATAGGGTTGAGGTCCGGGGAGTTTGGTGGACATGGGAATAGCTTGAATTCATCCTCATGCTCCTCAAACCAGTCGTGGACATTTTGGCAGTATGGCAGGGAGCATTGTCCTGTTGAAAGGTGCCATCACCCTGAGGAAACACTGTCGACATGAAGGGGTGTACCTGGTCTGAGACGATCATCAGGTAACGAACAGCATTCCGTGTACCCTCCAGCGGTATCAGTGGACTTGGACCGTATCATGAAAACATCCCCCAAATAGTCACACCTCCCCCACCAGCCTGTCGTCTGCCAACGATGGTGTCGGGATGCCAGTTCTCAGATGTTCTCAGATGCTTCCCGGCGAATTCTCCATCGTCCGTCCACTCTGTTCACCAGAAACCGTGACTCGTCAGAGAAAGCAACCTTTTGCCACTCGGCCGAGGTCCAATGGCGATAGTCCATTGCGAATTGGATGCGTTTTCGGCAATGCACAGGCGTCAACATGGGTGTTGTTACCATACGCCTGCTCCGGAGCCCCAACCTCAAGAGGGATAGTTGCACTGTCTTGGTGCTGACACACCTAGTGGCCCCACTGTTCACTTCCTGTGTCAGTTGCTCAACAGTGGCATGCCGATTGGTCTTGGCCAGGCGTCGTAACCGACGCTCACCTCTAGGATCGATGGCCCGTGGGGCCCCACAGTACCTCTTCGGTTGCTCGAAACTGTCTGGTTCGTCCAGTTGCGGTACACCTTCACAATGGCAGCCCTAGAGTAGTTCACAAAGATGGCCGTTTCTGAAATGCTGCCCCCCTTGGCCCGATAACCAATGATCATCCCCTTTTGGAGGTCTGACAGGTCACTTGCTCTGCCCATGACTGCTGTGTTACGGATGCTACTACACGTCTGCTGTTGTCAGCTTTTAAAGATATGCAATGATTTTTCATCTGCATACCATGGGATGTTCCAACATGTTCGAGGAGAGGTGGTCATTTTAATGTGTCCCGACCCTGTATGTAGATCGATGAAATCAACAAATTCGAATATAGTCACTATGCAAGTCGGGATATTCTATAAGTCAGCAATTTTTTCCTGATACTCAAGATGGCAGACAATGACTTCTGATTGGAGAGTTTTGCCAACAGTAATTAAATCAGTGATGATTACTATGATTCAAACATTCAAAATAACTAACTTTATAGTTCCCCTAATGTATACAACGTATATTGATGGGGGAGGGGAGGGTTATAAAAGTTAATCATTTGAATTAATTTAAGCAAATTTTCTGGTCATTTTCCACGAAATTCGAAATGGCAACTGTTTATAGAGGCACCGCCTGCCCATAGTCGTTCTTTGAAAATCGGAGCAACAATCAACAGTGATTACTACTGCCAGGTTCTGAAGGACACGCAGGAAGTAGCGGTATGGTTTCATTATGAAAGGGTTTTTTTTTTTCAACAGGACAATGCCTTACCCCACACTGCACATTGCACTATCTGTATATGGTACTCAAGAACCGGATTGGTAACATCTGCTGTAGTCTCCTGACCTAGCTCCAAGCGATTTTCATCTCTTTGGGCCCTTGAAAGAGTTCTTGAAAGTGATGAAGAAGCGAAGGATGCTGTGCAGTACTGGTTACGAGTCAAAAAGTGTTATGCTGAGGATATTCAGTTGCTTATAAAAAGTTGGGAGAAAGTCGACGTGCATAAATGTAGCGGGGGGAATACATATGGAAAGTTAAATGCTTAGATTTATTTTTTTAAACTCAAAATTCTTGCTTTGCTTTGAACAACCCTTGTATAAAACACACGCTCACTCTTACTAATGTTAAGTTCATTAACCAACAATTTCTTAATGAGATCTTTAAGATAGGCAGGCAAATGGGCTGATAAGCTTATGTTTCGACCAAATTATGTTGTGTTAAATTATGTTTATGCATTAAAATTATACTTTATAGGGATTAAAAGCTACTCAGCGTTTCCTGAAATCTCTTGGCCATTATGGAAACACACCCTTCCTTTGGACGTTGTATGGTAGCGGAGAATTACCTCAGTGTTTTTGCAGGTATATTTCATTGTTACTATAAATTTTTTTTCATGAGAAAACAATGATATTATGGTTGTGTGAGAGTGTTAGAATTCTCTTAGGGATAGGTGTTCCATCCAGAATATTTAAATAATTGAAGAAGAAAAATGTGGTAGGCTGTATTGGGACATGGCCACAAATTTTTTTTAACGTGAATACGTCGTATGAATTGAAAAGAATTAAAAGAATATAATTTACATCTTAACTGATGGGATGGCAGTCGCGGTGATGTCAGATGCTCACTCACCAGCTCGAGCTGTAGTAACCCAGTGGTTTGAAAGAGTTGGTAGTTTGCCACGATTCAACGACTGTTTGCATGTACTGCACAGCCGAAACTCTTTCAATGTGTCTTAAGCCATCGGAGAAGTGTAAACGCAGAACTCAGCGTGCTTGTTGTTTGCCTTTGTTAGATTTTTCTGATTTTCCATTGTTGTTGTTCTTATTCTTCAAGGTCTTTTCTCCAGGACATGTCCTATGGGAGGGGGTTATTGGGAGAAAGAGATTAAAAAATGAGTTTATATAAAGGGGCAAAGGGCTAAAGATCAGAGGGAAACTTTAATCTTATAACAAAGAAGACTGGAGCAATTAACAAATACAAGACATATTTCTGGCAAAACTGTTTAATATTTTCAAAGTACTTACTCACACTTACTGAAGTGTTCATACAAGTTTTGAAATCTTTTCTTAACCCTTTCAAGTTCACCTGTAATGTTCTTTTTCATGTCATCTATATTCTCAAATCTGTGACCTTTCAGACTTGTTTTCACCTGTGGGAAGCAGGAAAAGTCTGGTGGAGACAAATCTGGAGAAGAGGGAGGGTGATAAAGCTCCACAAGTGGTCTGGCATTATCGTGCAGTAAGAACAAACTCCCTTTTGCACGAGATTGTGGCTGTATTCGTGTATTTCTTAATCGGACAATGCAAAATCTCCCTGTAGTGCTCCTTGTTGACTGTTTGTCCAGGCAGAACATAATCCTTATGGATAATGCCAGTGCTGTCAAAGAAAGTTCTTGACTTTTCAAACCGGAATTTCTGTTTTCGTGGGGATGTTGGGGACATCCATGCTGTCGTTTTGTTTTGGAGTCATATGGATAACTCCAGGTTTTGTCCCGTGTCATAATTGAATCGAGAAAGCTCGGGTTGGCATCTGCAGCTGCAATGAATTTCATGCAAACATACACTCTGTTTCCTTTTTGCTCATCTGTTAAGAAACTTGCCACAAACCGAATACAGTTTCCTTTTTCCCAAATCTTGTGTCAATATTACACGAATTGTTTTTCAGTTAATGTTCAAGACTTCTTCCATCATTTTCAGTTTCACTCACCAATCGCTTAACAAAAGTTCTCTTACCTTCTTGATCGTTTGCTGTGTTCACACAGTTTCGGGTGTCCTGTGTGTTCATATCATCATCATCATAGCTCGCTTTATCAACTTGTAAGTTTTTGTAGCAGTTTTTCCAAATTTAAAACGAACTTAATTAATATTTGCCCTTTGTCCCATGTTTACTATTGGAACGTCAACTAATGATTGCATGTGGTTGAAACACGAGAATATGTATGTGTGTGCAAGTTTATTGTTGCAAATTGTACACACAGCAACAAGGATAGTTTATAGATCGAAAACACGCGTTGAAAGTAGCATTAGTCTCATTTATTAATTGTTGATCCTTGTATGATGATGATGATGATGATGAGATGGGAAAGAGGAGGGGGTAAAGACATGCCTAAGGCATGGAGTATATTTAGGAAATAATGTTAAGCAGCTTTATTGAAAATTAAGAAAGAAAGTAATTTTAGTTTCTCTATAGCAATTTCATATCATATTAATAAAAATAATAGGAAAAATATTGTCCGTCTTTTCTTTATAGGTTATGTGCGGTTTTTGGAGGTGTTTACTTTTTGAAACGGGCAGCAGAAGCTTTAATTGTAAATTCAGAAAACAAATGTGTTGGTATAATTACTCAAAAGAAAAGGATAGATTGCAGGTAAGATTGATGAGTGTATTCTAAAAGTTGAAGGTTGCAACTCGGAGCAGCAGAATGAAATTCAAAATTTTAATTGGTGCTGTTGTGTTGCAAATTCATTTTCCTTCAATTTAAAAAGCTGTACAGTAGGACTCAGTCAAACACGGTTTTCAACTTTATTTTTATGTCCATGATGAAGATGACATGGCAGCAATATTTCACGGTGCCTGGCAGTTATTCAAATCGAAACTGAATGTGAACGCTAGAATTGTGAAAATCGATTTTATGGTTTGCCATTGTTCTAATAAATGGCGGCTATTGTAAGAGAATTTTTAAAAGAAGTAAATGACTGTTATCTTCATTTGGAGCTGTGTTAATGTTGAAAGTGAATGATCACAATAGTTTTTAGAAGTAGCCATACACTTTCAAATGGCTGTAACCATTTTGCTTTAAACTTTGATATCGTGCTAGCTTTCTTTTGATGGAAATTCAAGAAATATACTGAATTTTCTGTAAAGTTTTGAATTTTTTTTTTACGTAATGTATCGTAAATGTTGTGAAATGTAAAATAAATGGTGAAAAATAGCGAAAAGATGCTGTTCACGAATTAGGAAGTAGAATTCCGGAGCCACGCCAAAACCGCGTTGGAACCAGTTTTGTGTTGTAGTGGACCGTGTTTGACCAGGTCTGTACTTACTGTATTGATAAAATATCCGGAGTCAAATACAAATCTTTTAGGCTCTTTTCTCTATGATATTTTGAAAATATTTTGTATCTAGATTCTTGTTGACGTCGTATTCTTCTTCGTGATTCTAGCTCCCTGGTTGCTGAGATCTCGTATTTAAATAGCTCAAGTTCATCTGTGGCTTCAAATATAAGGTAGAGATCCTTTTGATATGTTGTATGCTTTAAGCAAAATAATTAGGAAAAAGTGTGGAATTTAATGGGCTATAAAGAAACTGAGAACCTCTAATCCACAAATAAAAATCCTGTATTTCTCATATTCTTTACAATTGTATTCTTTGATTTTTTTTTAATTCATTTTACCTGAAAATATAAACTTCATTCTTTTTAATTCATATTTTTAAAAACTTATTCCGGTGTGACGGGATCAACTGGTTTGAACTACGAGGATTGTATGGAAAGTTTTGAGCATCAGATTTTTACAAATCAGAATTGATTGATACAGAAAGGATGCATACAAGGTCCGTTTAAAAAGTAATGAAAATACATGCATAGCATGCTATCTTGGCAACTCCAGAGGCATCTCCCTCTACTGGCAGTTAGACAAACATATGCTCGATCTTCAGTGTAATTTTTAACTTCCTACTGTCACTACTTTATTGATATGAAATATTTGTGTGAAGAGCATTTCTTTAGTGTGTCATGAAAATGGGTGCCTAGAAATTGCAAAACTTCAAACTGGGAACTAAGAACTGAGGAGAAGAGTTCTTCGAGTGAGACCAGACATTGCTGAAACTTGGATGCTGCATCACGACAATGCACTTTGTTACACAGTTCTCTTTGTCATGGAATTTCTGGCTCAAAAAGGCATTTCAGTGGTACCTCAGTCTATCTACTTCCCTGATTTTACGCCATGTGACTTTTTCCTCTTTCCGAAGTGATTCGGAAGGCTGTGACAGACCAACTTAAAGTGCTTACATCGAGCGTCTTCCAGCACTGCTATGAAGTTTCTCCGTCGCTGTGTGGTTCACAAGGGAACTATTTTGAACAAGATAAAGTTGATTTCTAAATAAGAATTAAATAAAGAGTTTTACTGGAACAGTCTCATTACTTTTTAGACAGACCTCAGATATCATCTTAATCTGTAAACTTTTCTTCAGTTTTCACCATAATCTTCATTTCTCCGCATGCATTGTATTTTTTACAAAGTCATATTTGGTCTTGAACCTGGAGTAGATTCCTCAGGTTCGTCATTGCTTATCCGCTAGGGTCGCAAGGGCAGCAGCCCAATGAAGGATCTCCAGCACTCCCAATATTCGGCCATCAGGTGTATATCCTCGCTGGTAATACCTAATCAACTCGAACCTAGATTCTCCATGGTTCTAGCCTGACCCCTTGGTCTCTTACCCACCGGCTTGGAAAATAGCAACTGTCCAGGAAGACCTGTTTGTGGCATTCAATGCAACTGAGACCTCTCAGTGCAGATAAGTATTTGCTCAACACGTAAAGACTCCCGTATAGTGCTGCTGTGCACTCTATCTGATAGAGTGACATCTGCCACACCTCTTGGGAATCTCATTTTGGCTGGTAACAAAACAAACTACATCAACATCGATAGGCAGCCCATCGACAGGTATTTTTAGCTAGGCTCGAGTAAAGGTCGGACCCCAGTTTGGGTATAAAATTATACGACCTATACTCGAGAATATACAGCATATCAATTTATCCTGGAGCTCGACATTTATTTCAGGATAAAGTAGTTGAGACTAGACCGAACTTGTTGACCCTGTCAAACTCATTCTTGTCTTGCCTGGTGTTTGGCCTATAACATATAATTAAAGAAAAACAAAACTAAACACAAAAACAAATGTCAGTGGACTCCACAATATATTTATTTGTCTGTTATATTTTATCTTTTTATAAGGTACAAGAAAACTTCCCACGCAGTCTTATTTACTGATCGTTCAGTATTAAAAGCCGAAAAAGAACAAGTAAGTAGTGCTGTTGTAACCTTTAAGTATTATCTTTTTTTATCGTATTAATATTAATATTTCATTCATGTATATATGAGATCTGTTCAAAAAGTTCTGTAAATTTTGTTTTATAAGAAGTCATCCAACTTACAGGTCAGTTTTCATCTCCTTCAATTTCCACTTGCTGAAGCAGTCCTGAATGTTTTATTAGAATTGCCTTTCGTTCCATCTGTGCATTTTTCTTGACCTCCTCAGTGGTGTCAAATCTCTTCCCTTTCGGCATTGCCATTAGTTTGAGGAACATGAAAAAGTATTCTGGAGCCAGATCAGGGGAGTACAGAGGGTAAGGAGCTAAGCACAAGGTCATTCAATGTTTACTCTTTCCTCCTCATGTTTCCTCTGAGGCAATTCAAAACATGCAAATAGTAACTCTGATTCACTGTCTTGACCAAATGGGAGGAATTCGTAATGAATAATGATATTGGTATCAAAACAAATTACCATTGACTTTAATATTGGAGTGAACCTTATGCTGTTTTTGGCTGAGGTAAATTTTCACCAGTCCACTGAGAGATTGAACTTTAGTTTGAATGGCATAGCCGTAGATCCATGTTTCATCCCACATAGCGATGCTCGACAAGAAAGTTTCCTCCTCCTCAGTTCAGTTGAAGAGATCCTGACACAATGTAGCTTGACGGTCTCTCTGATCTTGTGACAGCTCGATCTCTTGATTGCATGCATGATTTTACGTGCAAGTCACTCGTCGTGAAAATTAAACAATCACAGAATGCTCGGGAAATCATCTTATATAAAAAAACAACATGCATGACCTAAGCTGCTTATTGACAGTCCCGCAATGGGAAGTTATTTGTTAGGTTCATATGAATACAACACACCTGCCTGGATGTCTATGTAACTAATAGACTTTTTCCGCTATACTTGAGTGCTCACTGGTGGCAGATATGAGAACTACACCATGCGGAAAACAAAGCATGGCTGCAATGAGGTTTCTATAGTTATTTTTCAATGCAAACTGTATTTCTCGAGAATTACAAAAAAATCTTACAGATCAGTCGATTACAGCGCCATCTATCACGAATCACAAAAAATGTTTTGGACAAAACTTATGTATTTTTTAGTGTAGAATCCGAATTTGCACTATAAATTAGGGGTTCCTATTTGAAATTTCCCACAGGGGGGCACCTTGTATGTGCATTTGCAGATTATTAGGGGAAATGTTTATAAAATACTCCTTCTTTAAATCGTGCAGTCTTTAGAATTTTTCTTTTTTTTTTTTTTTTTTTTATGTTTGTTCTCTATTAGCTGACGTTCTTTCGATTACCACCAATGGAAAATTGTCAGTCAGCTATAAATGTAATAGAATTGGGAGCCTCAGCTATGGCCTGTCCTAGTGATTTGTGTAAGTTTTGAAGCTTATTTTCATTGAGGCAAGAATATACATAACTACATGCTTAACATTGATATTCATGTTGATCAATCACCTTCACGTTTAAAATAAGATTCGAGGCTTTTTTTTTTTTTTTTATTTAACAGTTGTCGTTCACATGTTTTGTGATCAAGTTGGATCTGCTGAAGAGGATCTTCAAGTTGCAACTGAATTATTATTTGAAAAAAATAATCCAGGTAAAATAAATTAAAAAAATAAAAATGCAATTGATTTAAAACTTCGTCAGTTTTGCGCACAGTGTTCTTTTTGTTTTTTTAAGATGAAATGCAGAATACTACAGAAAAGCCAAATATTTTGTGGTGTGTGTACTTCAATTCCAGTCACATCCAAACAGTTCCAACTGAGAGAAGTCTCTTAGGAAATGTATTTATAACCTCTGGACCAAATAGCAGCTTTGATTCGGATATACCTGTTTCTGAAGTAACGTATTGATTTCTAATTATTTTATTGGATGTGCAACTGTCACAATTTTTGTTTTTTGTTTTTTTTAAATAAGAAGGGATATCAGAAAAGAACACAATCAATTTTTTAACAGAGGAAATACGAGGGTTGTTCCGAAAGCGAGTTTCATCATTTTTTTTTTCACATGGAAAGTTTATTGCCAAAAAAATACACCATGGCATCATGAACTATACACCTTGCACTATTTTCCGACATAGTCAACACCAACATTGTGACTTTTGTCATAGCGTTCAATCAGTTTGAAGAAAGAGTAGCAGCAGGCAGGCATGCTCAAAGCTATCTGGTCTTGTGTGAACCTTGCTGCATAGTGGTTTTGCATTGACGTCCAAGAGCACAACACCTTCACTTGAGAGCCCTGGTCTGTTTCGTTGAATGGCAGACCTGAGTTTGGTGAGGGTGTTGCAGTAACGTGCCGCATTGATGGTACCTTGATGGAGGAAATCAATGAGAATCACACTTTTTACGTCCCAGAACACTGTTGCCATAATCTTTTTTTTTTTTGCAGAGGGTGACACTTTGAATTTTTTCCTCACTGGTGAACTGGGATGCAACCACTTTATCCGTATACATCTTTCAGCCATCGTGATTTGTACTCGAATAGCCTCAGGCATGCCTGTCTCCTGCTATTCTTTCTTCAAACTGATTGCACACTATGACAAATGTCTCAATGTCAGTGGCGATTATGTCAAAATAGTGCAAGATGTATAGTTCATGATGCCATGCTGTATTTGTTTTTTTTTGGCAATAAAGTTTCCGTGTGAAAAAAAATGATGAAACTTACTTTCGGAACAACCCTCGTATAATTGCTGTGTAAAAGTTAATATAGCCAAAAAGAAGACTGAGTACATGCACAGACATTGCACAACAAGAATTGTTCCTGCGCACATGCACTACATGCTACCAGCAGTTTTACAAATGGCTGCTGCTTTCACAGTGGAAGAATAGCGAGCTGTTAAAGTTTCTTTTCGCAAAAGGTAAGAAACCCGCTGAAATTCGTGGGGAAATTGTAGACATTTATGGTGCTGACTGTCTGGACTATTCTACTGAAGGGGAAGGAAGAGTTAGCCTTGCCGATAAACAGCGTTCTGAGTGGTTTGTGTCAGCGGCAGCACTGCCATTATCGAGGACATTAACAACACAATTAGAGAAAAACGTCACATTTCCTTGAAAGAAGTGAATGAAACGTTTCACATATCCTATGGATCTGTATGGAATAATGGTGCATGAGAAGCTTGGATACTGCAAAGTCTGTTCTTGTTGGATTCCAAAAAGTATGACAGACTGGAAACAGAATGGCGTGCGGTCTGCAACGTCTGCAGTAGTATAACCAGGAGGAAAATGCGTATCTGGATGGCATTGTCACTTTAGATGAACCTAAAAGAACTGCAAGCACGATGTGGAAACATCCAGATTCTCTGGTTCATAAAAAAAATTCAAAGTTTCTCCTTCAGCTCGGAAAATTATACTTAGTTTTTTGGGATGTGCAAACTATCCTACTTGAAATTGTGAAACGTTGACTAAACTGCGGTGTGCTATTTGGGATAAGCAACCAGAAAGAGGAAATTATGTCCGACTTCTTCATGAAAATACATGCCGGCATGTGGCCAACGTCATCCAAGCAAAACTGATCCGTTTCGGTTGGGAGGTTCTGGACCATCCAGCCTACAGTCTGGACTTAGTGCTCTCAGACTACCACCTCTTTGGTCTTAGAGGTTTCTGGATGGTCAGAGATTTGAGATGGACGAGGAACTTGAATCTACCGTGCGCCCTTGCCTGTATTCACAGCCGACGGAGTTCTAATAGCAGGGTATTCTAAAAAACTTGTGCAGCATTGAGGTAAATTGTTTAAATTGTCAAGGCTCCTATGTGGAAAAATAGATAAAGATGTGTAGTTTCAGCTGCTCTTAGTTAATTTACCTATATGCATTTGAAAAAAAATAAATGGCATTATTTTCTGATATCACCTCGTAGTAAGTAGCAAAAGGGGTAAGTAGCAAAAAATTGCAACTTTTTTAAAAATTTTTTAGGCTAGAGAGCTATTTCAAATGATGTGTCCGGAAGAAGAGTTTCTTCCGAGAGCACCTGATCCAGATGAGATCGTTGTAGAGGAAGCAGAAGCTCAGTCCAATCCAGGACACGAAGCTCAGAATACAGTGGATGGTGTCGAGGATGATGTTGATGGAGATACTTCAAAAAAGTTAGATGAAATGACATTAGACTCACCAGAATCACAGAAAGAATAAATTGAAAAATATTTTTTTTTGGTCATTTTGTACGTTTTTTAGTATTTATTAATGTAAGAAATGTTAATGGTTTAAAATTGTGCTGCATAAAAAATTTCCGAAGTTGCTTGCTTAAGATTAGTAACACTGTAACATTTACAGTTTTGATTTTCAGAAATATGAACAACTAATGTTACATGGGTAAAAATTATTGATTTTATAATTTTAATATTTACTTAAGATCTAGCACTTCACTTCTAGGTCTACATTTGATCATACACGGAAGAAATCCATTTCTGAAGGGTTTTATGTTCAGATTTTTCTGTACAATCACGTCAATAGAGAGAGAAGGAAATCTCGTGTGATTAAGCTAATGTGTTATTTTAATTTTAATTACCGTATGCTAGTCATTATTTGTTTGTTTAAGTATTTATTTGTCCCTGTTTGACATTAATTATGATGTTTAATCGTTAAAGCAGTCTTGGAGTATTGTTTTAAATTTACTTAATTTTAATAGTTGAAAAATCAATATATGGTCCTCGGATTAGTTATACTGGGTGGCCCAAAAGAAACGAAGAGGTTTCAGTGTTTACTGACTCTTTTCTGCATTCGTTTTCTGCTTTGCACCAAACATCCCTCCCTAAGTCGTTTTCTATGACTGTCCTTAATGCTTCAGGTTATGCTGCTCTGATATCAGCCTGATTATGATTCTTAAGCTGTTGAAGTCTGAGGCTTGTTAAAACAAAAGATAGCCCCATAGATATATTTGAAGATCACTAAATTGAGATTCCTTAGTATTGCTTTTAGCAATGAAATTGGAAGAGACTTTGCAATGCAGTAACAGGAGAACAGAGTTTCTGACTATTTCGCCATTTATTCATGGCTTTATCAAGGATGGGCTATATCCTTGATCGGTTATACACTAGAGGCTTCTCGCCCTTATATGCAGGCCTATGATACAATGGAGTAATGTGATTGGATAAAATGCAATGAATGGCAGGACAAAGTAATAATATAGTATGGGTCAATGATAATGTAAGATGACTGGATAAAGTAGAAGCAAAATAACTGTTCTTTATTCAGTTATGTCTTTTTACTTTATATTTGTCAGCCGTTTGCTATCCAATCGTATTATCTGGTTTCATTCAATTGTTTATTTTTACCTTTTGATGTACCCAATCTCTTCTTTTCTTTCACTGTATTCTTATCCAATCAGTGTAAACCTATGCTGTCTATTTTGCTTCTACCTATATCCAGTCGTCTTACTTTATCATTGTACCCAAATTATATTACTCATTGCCTTTGTCCTGCTGTTCATTGTATTTTATCCAATCAAATTACTCCATTGTACCATACATCTGCATATAAGGGTGAGAAGCCTCTTGTGTATATCTTTGATAAAGTCGGGAATAAATAGCGAAACTAGTCGGAAATTCTGTTCTCCCGTTACTGTATTGCAAAGTGTCTATCAATTTCATAAGTAGTCAGTAGTCGTCAGATCTGGAGAACATGATGGCCAGTTTATGTTGCAACGATGGGAAATTATTCTTCCCTCAAGTGGTTGATTGGATCCTTGCCCTGTGAGCTATCCCTCTATCCTGTTGAAAGCTAATGTCAGGATTATCTCAAACGGACTCCAACCTGTTCAGAACCAACTTCACGTTCATGTGCCCGGATCTTCTTCAACACTCTCATTTACATGCTTGACTGTGGCTTTATTCATAACGAAGCAGGATCTGTCAGTTTGTGGAAGGCCGCTTACTGAACCCTGTCCTTTGCTAATTATTGATTCGCTCGGAGAATATCGCACGCCATATCGCTCTTTGAGAAAGAATTATTGATTTTTTGTTTTGAAAGTAAAATTTCATAATTTGATCATGTATTTTTCCGCGATTAATCTCAGAGAAGTCTTCGTAAGTTTTGGTCCACCCTGTAGATTATATAAAAACTTGTTGGCCTTTAATTAGTTTGTATGTGGATTATCCGTCAGTTTTTTAATATGTTATAAATGTTTTGACGTTTTTTATTCTTTTGATTTCAGAAGTTCTCTTTCGTTACGTGTTTGTTATTTTAATTTTTCATAGCCTTTTGTATATTGATACAGAGAGAACAGAGGTTTTATATTTGCCCATCATGCTTACAACTGATAAAAAGCTTCTTTTTGATTCTCATGTGATATAATTTATAGCGGATTTGGGAAAGTCTTGTTAATATACGAAACCTGCTGTTTACTTCTCACTCTTATTCATTATGAAATTTTTGTGATATTTTTACTTCTATTTTATCCATTGAACTTGAACAGTATAAGCATCATGAATAGGTCCAAGCATATAACAAGTTTAAAGTTTTAAATGAAAAGAGAAATAACAGTCTCTTGTAAACCTTTTCTGGTGTAAATGTTCTTAATATGGTCAGTCAACTCAGCTTATAAGAGCACAATCGAGAAAATAAAAAAAAACGTTGTTATAAGCGGAGTTTATGAAATAAAAACCTATCAATTTTTATTCAAAATATACAAGGGTTGATTCATCAGTAATAACTATTTTTACTGATTCGAACATGCTCTAACACAGGGTATACATTTGAAAGTGTATGGCTTGTACTTTATAAAGTTGACACCACATGGGGTATGGATTCAGGAATCTATGGTAAAGCAAAACAACACTCATACCAATAGCCCTGCACCGTCAGCTGTTACGGGCATAACATGCAAGGAATTGATACATTTTCACCTCAGCAAACTAAACAAGTAATTTTTGTGGGTGCCTCCCCTAAAGTTTGGTAAGATTGCATTAGACAAGTTCGCTTTGTTGTGGGGCTTGATAGCATAACCATAGAAAATCCGCATGCTTTAGGGTTATATCATGCGTGCCGTTTGAGCCTGCTGGCCACTGTATGGGTATCACCATTTAAGAATCATGCAGTGGAATTGACTCTCCTTCCAGTTTGAAGGCTTCTACCCATTGGGTTTACCATGTTGCCCAATGCTTCCCATAGCTCTGCATCTGGGGGGAAAGGCTATTTAACAATGTCGGTGTTGGCACATTGTTGAAAAATAAAAAATAGTTGCCACAACTTATGAATCAACTCTCGTAATTTTACAACTAAAGAAGAATAGTGCAAGTCCAAATTTCAGTTAAATTTAGTGTCTCACCTATGCGTAAAAAGGTCTACATCCCCTTTTCTTGAAAAAATCATAATAACATATCTTATATTTAAATGATGTTAAGACCACAAGTTTGTTTTTTTTTTAACCCTAGCCATATAAGATTACTATATGTATAATTAATTAATATTTACAGACATTTCAGTATGTGTAAAAGTTCTGATAAAAATTACATTAAAAATATATATATACTTATTCCTATCACTAAAAATTGCATGTTCATTCAGGTATTCCCAAATAAAGTAATCAGTTCGTTTATTACTGATATTTCTTTAAAGTATTAACTTTGCTTGATTTGTTGCTATTACAGATTATAATGATAGAACTTTGGCTTTATTGCATTTCAGTTAATGTTCTAATATACTTTCATGTTGAATGTATACCGTATTTTAAGAATATACCCTGCACCTTTGCATAACCCGCATCTCTGTAAACCCGCACCAATCTTCCACGGATGTAAAAAAGTGTATAACCCGCAGGGTATATTCGCGAAACTATGGTATACGAGGGAGAATCAGAAAATAATAGAATTTGTTTCATAAATTAATTTCTAACATTCACAACGAATCGAATTGTATTTTGGAAACTTTATATATTGACTCATCATAATCGCTATTTTTCGTTATACCGCAGTCTAAAGAAGTAACCAGTTCCTGTGAAATAGTAATCGCCATATCAAAATTTCATTCAGCTAATTGTGAAGCCACCTTCGGACAGTGTTTTCTTGTCACAACGTATGCTTCTGTATTCATTGGAAAAGATAATGTCTTGCCTATCTCAAAATTTCGTTGTACCTTACCAGCACTTTTTGCAGCCTTGAATTTTTTTTTTTTTTTTTTTCCACCAAAGATGATGTGTATATCTACACCATGCTTCCTTGTTTGAATTCAGGCTGGTACTGGGAAATCTTGCGGTACCCCCTTTACAAATTGCAGGTCTTTTATGGTAGTAGCTGTGGCATGGGAGGTATGGGGCCTGGTGTTGTCGTGTTGGAGCAGGATCCCTTTGTAAGAAGTCCACGACGCTTGGTGCTGCGTATGGAAGGTTAAAGTTTGGACCTCAGAAGCTCTGATTACGAGTCACTGTTGATGGTGGTGCCTTTGGGCATGTAATGCTCGACAATCGGGTTCCGGGAGGCAGAACCCAAATGCTTGGCGGCTGCAAAGTCCGGTCTGATGACGAAGTTCAGGATGCGGTTCATGAGTGGCTCCACACAAGTCTCAAGAACTTTTTTCCGCACACTACCAAAATGATGGTGCACGTGTATTGAATGCCAGAGAGACTATGTCGAAAAGTGATGCCATTAGTTCCTTGTTGACATGTGTTTTGTGCGAAATAAAAAATTTTTAAGGTTACTTTTTGAATCTCCCTCGTATTAAGACCACAAATCTGCTTATAAGATCCCAGTCGGAAAGATGTAAAAAAAGGCTCTTATAAGCAGAGTTTAAAAAAACAACTCTCTTCATTTAACCTCCGTTTTATTCAAAATATGTTTTTACAACTAAAGATAAATATTTGCAATAAAATGTTGATTTTGGAAAAAAATTGTACGGTAATTTGATTCTGGTTTAGATTGTTTAAAGTTTTCTTGAAAATCATACCTTGTGTGGCACAGTACGAATTGAAATGAGTAACATGTTCTTCTTAATACATTTGTTCAGAACATTTGCATTGCTTTTTAAATCTTGAATCTTCCTAGGAATTGAATATTGCTGTGATTGGTTGAAAGCAATTCATAACTGCTTATGACCTAAAGAACTTGAAGGCTTTGAATGATTACCCACACAATGCACTAGTTATGATTAGTAGAACTTAGTTAAGCACCTGGTTGCTTCTATGTGTTATCCAATAGAGAAAAATGGGAGGGAATTGAGCTCTTCTTATAAGTGGAGAACTCTTTTAAGCAGAGAAAATTCTGCATCAAATGTAAGGGGAAAATGTGAGGAAAATGAAAGAGGCTCATTTTTTTATAAGCACAAAAAGCTTTTATACGTGGAGTCGACTATATTGAGAATCTTTTGATCATGCTTTAATGCATGATTTAATAAGAAGCAGGGACGGAAAAATCATTCATTATTGGCGTATTAAATTAATAGACAATTTTTTTAAGATTCATAGTCTTTAAAAATACTTGTTTGAAAATTTAAAGAATTTATAACGTGTATTATTTATTGATCTTGTGCACTTATGAATACTTACATTGTTAGCAAAACTATTTTAAAAAAGTACATGTACTGTTAGAGAAACAAAATCTTTGTAAAACATGATTAGAATTTGTTGCTGAAAGTGTATTTTTTAAAATATTTATTTATTGTTATATGAACTCAGTAGCACTTTGAAGTGTATACTATAACTTACCTTGGCGAACAGTTGTTTCTGAAGCAAAGTTACTTTTACAGCCAGACTATATTGCATTGTTGTGAGCTTCATTTGTTTTAGTCTCTTAAAATATGGCTTCATTATGAAAGAATACTGAAATTTTGATAGGCTGGTTCGATAAGCTTATCCCCCATTTAGTTATTGTTACAGACTTTTCTTTAGGGGATTTTGCGTTTTTTTGTGTGGAGATATTTATGAATACATTGGAATACATGTGGTATTCTCCATTTTTATCCAAGCTGTCTCCTGGTGAGATGCTATTAAAATAGTTCTTATTTGCATTTGGAAATTGTTCTTAACTTAAAAATGCATTACTGTACATAAGTGAAGTTCTTGTTTTCATCAAGTTTATTGAAAATGTTTGCTGTTGTATTCCACTTTTTGTTTAAAAAATCATGCAGAAGGGTAAAATGTTGCTATCTTACTTCATTCCATCAAATAAGGTTAAAATTCTTATTAATTCGTTTTCGTAATTTTTTTTTTTTTGATTGGAAACAAGAATATTTATTATTCTCGTATTAGATACTTCGTAATCCTGGAAATAGCCACTCGCTTCATTATTGTACTGTACAGTAACATATTCAAAATAGAATATAATTGGAAAGGGAGTGCTTGCATATGATTCAGATTGATTTACACGAGTTTCTAATGAGATATATTACATATCTGCCAACTTGTATGATTTCTCCCTACAACGTATAGATTTTGATGTAAGAGTATGAATAGCTTTATATTTCTAAAAATTTTTTAAAAAAAAATCATTTTATTATATAAGAGAAACACTAGTATGTGTGAAAAGTACTTCACCAATATAGTGTGCAAAATAAAAGTATCTTGTGTAACCTCCACGAACCGCAAGCAAAATTACTGTATATCATGATATCGAATTGGGCTGGACACCCAGTCTCCATATCCCATACATTTCTGGTGAACATGCAGAAAAGATATGTCGTGTTGCGTAAACATTCTTGCCAACATCTGTTTAAGCTTTGTCCTGCTGGACTATATAGCACCAGGAATTCGCTGAAGGAAGGATATGACTTAAGTTCTGTCTGCAACTTTCCTGACATAATAGTTGCTGTTGAGAGTACTCGTAATTCATAGTAGGTGAATTCGATAGCCATTGGTATTCCACGTCATTGCTGTAACAACACATTCTGTGTGATGGCATCCTGGGTTGCATTTTCTATTGCATGTGTTTACCACGTTTTTGCATGGCATCACATTTTTCACAATGACTAATGTACAGGAGCTTCTGTGAATTATATGAGAGTTTTGGGATTTAACATTTCTATTCTGTCGCGTAATATGCATATGATAGTTTGTTCATTCTTTTGTAATACATGGTGAAAACTGATGGGAGATATTAATAGACTGAGTAAATTTGAAATCGTCGATGGCAAAATTTCCAGATTATAGAGTGTAGGTTTACAGAATCTATTTCTGGATTTGTGGAATTAAGTTCCAGGTCCTGTTTATTAACATTAGCTCCGGTTCTGATTTGCACAGATTGGCAGGTGTGCTATCGATAAAGGAGGATTGACTTGTGCTCTTTTTTCCATATATCATTAATCAAAAACTCAAAAATGGAAAGTACAGTATAATAAAAATAACGCTTTTTAAAAAATATATCCATTTGAAAATTTGGGCTACTTGATCGTTGTTTCTGTTGTTTCGTCATCTCCTTCTTGTTTGGTGTTATTATTATTATTTTTTTTTTGATTTTTCACTTGAGAGTTTTGACATTTTTAATTAATTTATGTAATATTAAATTAAAATATTCCTCATATTTATAACCTTATTGAAGAAATGTATAAAGACAATATTAGTTAGCGTCACGAGCGAATTTGAACAATTTTTCGACTTGCACACCCTTTGTTGTGTACTTACGGTATGAAATTTCTAAATAATTTAAATACATTTAAAATTTGTTTGTTTCTTTCTTATTAACGAGAAACATTGTAATAAATTAGATTGCTATTTTCTAAGTGTTTTAAGAAAAACTGTATGCAGTATTAATTTTTAATGAATACAAAAATATATTTTTGTCATGTGATATCATTAAATTTTTCTATATGCATATTTTTTTAAGCTTACCGAAATCTTTGTTATGCAAGCAATTAATTTCTTTTACTATTAATATTGTATTTTAATAATAAAATATGTGAATTTTTTAAGCATTCTTGGAGATTATCATTGAATTCTAAGCTAAGTTCTTTCTCACTCTAAATTGACGTTATAGTTTGTGTTATGCTCAAACGAGGCTGACCAGAATGCAGGAATTTTTGAAACTGCCACTGATTCAACAGTGTCAACTTAGAGCGAGAAAGCATATAGTAGTAAGAGGGTCATTCTAAAAGTAATGCACAATTTTTTTTTTAATTTATTTTTTATTCTACACCCTTACAATTTACGGATGTCATAGTACGTCCTTTAGGAACAACGTGTCATTTTTCCACATAATCCCCATCCATTTCAACCGCCTTATGCCACCTTGGAACAAGGGCATGTATACCTGAATGGTAAAAGTTTGAGCCACTGTTTAGCAGCGTGCACGAGAGAGTCGTCATCTTCAAACTTCGTTCCGCAAAGGGATTCCTTCATCTTACCAAAGAGATGCTATCGCATGGTGCCAGTCAGGACTGTAAGACGGGTGTTTCAGTGTTCTCCATCCAAGTTTTCTGATCATCTCTGTGGTTTTGTGACTGACATGTGGCCGTGCGTTGTCGTGCAGTAGCAGAACATCCTGCTTCTCCCGATGTAGTCGAACATAACTCAATCGAGCTTGAAGTTTCTTGAAGGTGCCACATATGCATCAGAACTAATGGTGGTTCCATGTGGCTTGATGTCCACAAGCAAGAGTCCTTCTGAAATCCAAAAACACAGTTGGCATAACTTTTCTTGCCAAAGGCACAGTTTTGAATTTTTTTTTCTTTGGTAAATTTGCATGATGCCACTCCATTGTCTGTCTCTTTGTCTCTGGTTCAAAATGGTGAAGCCACGTTTCATCTCCTGTGATAATTCTTGCGAGAAAGTCATCTTCACCATTCTGACAACTCCCTCGTGCACGCTGCTAAACAGTGGCTCAAACGTCCTTGTCGAGACTTTTACCATGCAGCTATAGCACGCCCTCATTCCAAGGTGGTTTAAGACAGTTTGAAAGGGACAGGGATTACGTGGAAAAAAGACATGTTGTTCTTAAAGGATGTATCTATGACTTCTATAAGTTGTAAGGGTGTAGAATAAAATATAAATTTAAAAAAATATTGTGCATTACTTTTGGAGTGACTCTCGTAACATATTATGTGCACAACGTAATTCTGTCAGTTTTCTTTGAGAAGCCATAATTCGTAAATAAGCTGTTGGACTTGAACCATTCTTACACCTGGAGGAGACATTCACATGCTCTTTATTCGTGCCTAATTTCAAAATTTTTTTGTTCATTACTTCAACAGTTGCATTGCTTTGAAATGGAGGCTAACAAGGCACACATTCAACAATTCATTCTCCATTGACATCTGAGATTCTGTGCAAAATGAATGGACAGGCTACTGCAATGGAAAGAACACGTCTTAGTTGGTTCAAGCAAATCAGGATTGGCAATTTCTGATGTAGATCTTGAACCGGTCCTGTCCAAAGCCACGACAAAAATTCAACAAGAACTTGCAGTAAGGTAGAAAGTAACTCACTAAGCCATTGGACATTGGTTGCACGTGTTTGGAAAAATCCAGAAAGAAGGAATGCAAGTGCCTCACGAGTTGATGGAAGAAAACATTCAGATCCAGCGGAATGAGACATCTTCAACTGATCACCATTAAGAAGAAGAATTTTTGTTCTGTACAAGACCATAACTGGTGACGAAAAATGGGCCTAGTAGAATAATTCGAAAATACAAAAAGATGTGGTGCAAGATTCAAAGCAAGAATGTTCTTATTTAGTGTATTAGCTGCAAACCCCAAAAGTTTTATATAAAAAAAAAGTGCGACGACCTGTATACTAGAAAATATGGCAATTGCTGTCCACCTGTTTCATGGATGATAGTGGCAATGCATTCAAGAAGTTTCCATTAAGATTTGACGGGAATGGTTCATTCATCCTGAAAAGCTGCTTCCAGAGATGAATGAACACTGCTATGTTCAATTTTTGTGTCTGTCATATTCCAATTCATGATAGAGGCATTCTTTAGGAGTATGATTAGAAATCAGAACAGGGGCACTTTAATTGTCAAACCATCACGCAAAGAATTGATGTTTTTCCTTTTCTTTTTTCAGCCTGATTACCCTTGCCTGAGGGAAATACTTGATGAAGGAACTGACTTAAAACTCAACGTCATTTAACCTGCAATGTTATTGCCAGGGAGCCAATGCTAAAAGCATGCTTTCTCATCAATGATATGCAGGGGGAAATGTTGAAAATGTGTGCTTTTAGCACTGGCACACTGCCAATGACGTTGCAGGCCAAATGACATCAAGTTTTACATCAGTTCCAAGCCATGTTCCTTATGCAGGGGTTTCAGGATGAAAGAAGAAAAAGCAATACGTGTTCTGCCAACTCTCAGCACAAAGTTTTGATGAGAAAGGTGCCCAAGACTTACTTGAGCAGTTCCACCTTATTTTCTAATATGAACTACTGTCAGATTTCATGGTTTTTAATATAATAATCAACAACCCAAATTACCATCAACACACTAAAAAGCAAAAAACGCATACCATTGTGGATCCTCTACTGAAATTAGCAGTTGGAAGAATAAGTCCAAGAAAAATCATTCGTCTATCAGATTGTAAAAGGTAAAGTGTGGCTCATCCCCCAAAGAACAGAGTTTTGACAAAGCTAAATAAATAATTCTAATCCGTAATTTTAGGAAGAAATCACAAGACGACAAGCTTGAAGATTTTTTAAAAAAAGATGAAAATTTTTACTGGTGTTTATAATTATATTCAATTTAAAAAAATATGTTCCAGAATTTACAATAAGATGAAAAGCAAGACAAACCGTCATTATTAAACATGTGGATTATGCACATGCATTTTGGTACTTTCTTGTGGACAAATGGCACCACTATATTCCCTGTCGCCAGGGCAAACCTTTTTAGGACAGCACATAGGAAAGGAGAGCTGTGTATCTGCAGATGAGATGTAACATGGAGCTTCGACTTGGATTTTTGGACAACTGCAAAAATAAAGAAATTTGCAATGTTATTAAACAGCTTCCAATAATGCTAAACGGTTATTCTTAACAGGAGACATACAATCAACTTAAGGAAAGTCAACATCTGTACACAATATGGACAAAAGGATTAGACACGATATGGAAATAGAATGACAGATTTAACTTCAAATTGGACACCTGCACATGTTGGACAAAATATTTTGGACCAAAAAATTGCTAACTAATTTAATACTAAATAACCTTGGAAGTCGAAAAGACAATGGTAGCATGAGGCAGGATGTTGTAAATTGTTGCATGACCTTGCCACCTTCCAAAAAAGTAGAGCAGAGAAGCATATCTATGTAATGACAGTGGTTCATTACACAAGAGCTTGTTTCACTTGTTTCATTTAGCTCCTTGCACAATTCAGTTTATACAGCAGATTGTAATCTTAAAACAATGAGCAAGTGGAAATTGAACGAGTTGGCTTTAGAACAAAAAGAGTGAGATGTTGGGATGTATTCAAGGTGGAGAGAATTGAAGGAACATCTATGTGTAACTCTCAAATTGTAATCAATAAATACATGTAAAACTATATTTATGTTTTGTATAAATATAAAATACATATATTGTGAAAAGTTCTCATTATCCACAATATACCCTTAGTCTTCCTGATAGTGTATTCTTCAAATGGAATTATTGTATACAAAGGTAAGCCACCCTTGCTAACTTGGACACCTGTATGTGTTGGACATAAAATTTTGGACCATGAGTGTCCAACTTCTCAGTACCTTTTCTTTTATACAATGGCACATTCATTGCATCCCTCCAGTCAGTCATTGCATTTTTAAGTACTCATGACAAAGACCCCCCACCCTGCTGCAGCATCTCTGCACACACCCTATCTCCACCAGCAGATCTGCTAAACAGTCTCAACTTCGGCCACACTAAACACAATATTTCCATCCCCATGATCTCACAAGACACAATTCATAAAGTACTTAGACCATCTATTCAGAAAATCAACTTCCTCAGATAACTCGTCATCCTTCCCCTTGACACAATTCACAAAGCACTAAGACGCATTAAAAATAAGCGACAATTGATGCAAAGTTTGAGAATGTTCTTAAGGAAATGAAGCTATGGAAAAAGACAATATACAAAATACGTGTGGATCAGGGGGAATTTTATAAAGAGTTTTTTAGAGTGAAACTGCATTCTATTCGTGATTATGTTATCAAAAATCAGAATGATAGCCAATGGCTTCGAGGTATCATTTGCCAAAGGAATTGCGATGGAGAGGGCCCCTTTGTGGTCCACAGGCTTTGGAAACAATTTCTAACTACAGAATTCGGCCTCCAGAAAGTTCAGTCCAGAAAGAACCAAAACAGAGTACCCATATCTGTATTTATGTGCATAAAAGAGACCACCCATCACAGATGAATCGAAGTTTAGTTTACAGATCGGCAGTAAGCATTCGTTCATCTGGAGAGAACGTGAGACCCGTTAAACATTTAGAGAAAGCATTATCTTTGATGTGGAGAGAAATCTCTTTAGGTGGACTACGTCTGACTGATCAAATGTATAGACATATTATCCTTGATCTTATGTAAGCCCCTATGCAGAGGAGCAGTAGGGGATGATTTTCTCCTCTGATTTCCCCGAACTGATACCTCTAATATGTGGAGTACAACTTGCAAAGCGATTCTCGTCGAGTGAACTTGGCACCCGTTGTAATCGACCATCATGGCAGCGGTGTAGTTTGAGAAGACATCATGCTAAGCGGACGCACAGAACTCCACATCTATGAGAGAGGTACTGTTAAAGCTCGGAGATACAGAGACGAAATACTGTAAGGTCATGTTAGAGGTTTCAGAGATGCTGTGGATCCAGATTTTATTCACCTGAACGATATGCACGTGACCACAAAGCTCTGCTGGTGGAGGACTTTCTGCAAAGTGAGGACTTCTTGCTAATCGAGCTCTTGAACAACCTCATTGAAAACATGGAACGCAGGCAGTGCCAGATTTAGGTTTGATGAGGCCTAAGCTATTGAAGGTAATGGGGGCCCTTATATGTCAGCAGTTCTAAATTCATTTCTGGGGCTCTGAAAGTATTTTGGCCAGGTTTCATGAAAATCAGCTAATAAATTTATGAGTTAGCGCTACTTTTTGGGATTTTTTCCTTAATTTATGGAGAGCAGTGTATATTGTTAATCTAATAAATTCAGTTTTAAAAAATTTGAAGTAAACGAACCTTTCCCGATATTCGTAGAGCTCAACGCGATGTACGCAGGTGATGCGACCGCACTCTGGCAGATCCCACGAAGATCTAATACTCACGACTTTTCCAAGGCGATGGATATAACACGATTCCGGGTATTCTGCAAGAGAAAGGCGATGATCTCTTTTTTACTACATTTGTATATCAAAATAATCCAAAATCTCAGTCAATGAATCACTAGAAACCATGCAAAACGTTGGCCTTCATCAGTGTCGTTGGTCCTCGGGAATTGACGTGCGGTTGTCCTCTTCCGTAAGCACAAAAGGAGAGGAGAATGCAAAGAACGTAAGAATTTCGTCGTTTATCCAGCATAGTGAACGATCTGACTGAGAGGAGGCTGCATCTGTGAGCCTGTTTTCCCGACTCTTTAATTGACTTTCCGGGAAATAGTTGTGAATAAAGATGAGTTTTGATAGTGATCTTCTCTTCCGCGGATCAAAACGCGTTATCTAATACTTCGCACACGAATGAACAAAGCAACTATGAAACTGCGTGTGTGACGCCGTCACACTTTCATGGTGAATGCGTTTGTATTGTTTGCTCGGTGGTCCTAAAGAGAGAAAATCGTTTCCCTCGATGCTGTCATGGATGCCTATAGATTTCGCATTTCCAGGAAGCAATAAAATAAAAAGAATATCAAATAACGGTTCCTTTTGATCAAATTATTTGCATTGACCACATTGCTCGACTATTTTGTCCGAAAGTTTTGAAAAGGTCATCGAAATAGGTTAGTGAACTTCCCTTCAGAAATACACAAAGTGAATGTATACGAAGAAAAGCGTATTCCCGTTATTTCTATCATAAAACTTCCTTTTGGCCAGATTTCACATTGTTTCATCTTTCTTTAGGTTTGTAGATGAAAGCGCATGATCTGAATAATAAATAGACAGAAAACAGCTATGTAGAATAGCCTTTGAAGCAAAACACAAAAAAAAACCCTGCTTTTTCGGTTGTTGCAATATTGCTTCATCCTTCAAAAAACATAACTTCAATTCCGATATAAATAACAACAGGGTCTCTCAGACCTTTAGGATCAATATTTCCGAGAATCCATAGTCGGAAATGCGTATTTCATGCACACGAGATCTTGAACAAAAGTAACGCGTGTGAGAAACGTTTTTGTAACGTTTCGTTTTCCAGCTCCAATTTTATCTGCTAAGTCCATACATGATGGAACTTTCCAAACAAGGCCACTTATTTTCAGCCAGCCACAATTCTAATAGAGTGGAGAGCACACAAACATGATATTTTTTATATATTATGTTTATTATTTCCAGTACCAGCTAGATCGTCAGGGACAAATCTTCTAACAGAAGTAGTTTAATAATAAACAGAAGCCAAGTTCAAGTCTTTTTTAAGGAGTCCTATGATATTTTGGAAATCAAGGCAATCACAAGTCGTGTGTTACTCCAGAAATCACACACGAACTAAAAATTAGAAATACTCTAAAAATGTAAAATGATATAAAGTAAGCAAGTCTAAAGTATTAATTCATTCAACAAATTCAGTAGATCAACACAATACAATCACAAATGTACTACTAGCAGAACTACATAAACTTTTATACATTTTAAATCAGGGGATCGAGAGATTCGCTAAACTAAGCGTGTTACACCTGTAAAAAAAACTCAAAAAAGCACGAGCATCTTTAAAAGTTGAAGAACAGACCGGAATAAAATTCCTCATTTTACATTTTCCAAACTAAAGGTGCGGCGGACATTCTTTATCATAAAAGTTAATAAGGGAATCTTAAATTTTTATTCATCAAGCATAA
Source organism: Rhysida immarginata (assembly GCA_023313115.1). NCBI lineage: Eukaryota > Metazoa > Arthropoda > Chilopoda > Scolopendromorpha > Scolopendridae > Rhysida > Rhysida immarginata. Next base: position 215,072 of record JAHWFO010045024.1, on the reverse strand, counting down.
GTTATTTGCTTAACAATTGTCACCTTGGATGCCATAAGAAATGCGGAAAGCTCGACAGTAAAGCCAACAAAACAAAATCGATAATCGGGGTGTTTCTCATTAGACACTTGTCCAGCAGATCCAAACGTAACAACCACGTTTTTGTTCGATAATAATTATGTACACATGACATGAACCTCCAAACTTTAGGCGTTGTTTGGAGATTGGTAGAGGCGTCAAGCATATCAAACTCGAGGTTTCTGGTTCGAATCCAGGTCGCTGAGTTTTTCCTTCCATTTTACTTCCTTGTAATCGCGAAAAATTTTGACTTCTGTATGTATATGTGTGTGTGTGTGTGTCGCATTTCTCAAAAACGATTAGCCGTAGAATGTTGAAATTTTGCATTTAAGACTGTTGTAACATCTAGTTGTGCACCTCCCCTTTTGATTGCAATCGGCTGGGCCAAACATATGTATTTGTGGTGTCCACAACCGATTTCCTTTCATGTCTATGGAGTTTTGTTTGCGTGGAGCAGTTTGTGACCTCAGAGTTTGATGAACAAAAACTGCTGTCAAAATTTGTTTCAACAATTGGAGTTTTTAGACAGCAAAGGAGAGAGACGGAAATACGTGTCTCAAGAATAATAATGAGAAATAGTTCCCCAAAAAAACATTCAAATAATATCATTACCTGATGTTTGGAGGTTCATCTCCAGTTTATCTCTCTATATATAAAGCAGGATGTTTGTTTGTAGGGGGTTTGTATTTAATTAATACAAATCTACAATTTTATTCCGATCTTGATGAAACTTTGCACATTGATCTTTAAAGCATGAGAAAGTTACTGTCTACCTCAGATTTCGTAAAAGTAATAACTATCGATAATAAATCGATATTCATGATGATGCAGTGCATATTAATAAAACGATCTTATTACCAACAATGCAAGGCAAAGTTTGTGCAACAATAAGTATCAACAATGGTATAAACACGCAATTTACAAACACTATGCACGGACCAACAATAGATATCTCATGACAAACAATGCAAGGAAAAATTTGTGCAACAATTGGAATCAACACGCAAGTCACAAACACTATGCAGGGATCAGTAACTAGAGATAATGGAGAGTTAGCAGACTATTGAGAAAGAGTGGAAAGACGACAGAGGAAGCAGTCCTTTAGCTCCGTGCTGTATTGAGCAAATGGTAAGCATATAAATAGAAGAATCGGCGACTGCTAGACTACACAAAGTGATGAATGGCCAAGTTTTGCTTCAAGACATCGAGAGCAGAGTGGGAATTGCAAAAACATCAAGTGTAAATCTAAAGTAAGATTACGTGACTAAGAAATTATTTAGACTAGCCGTGGCATACTTGGAGAGGTCCATCCATTGTGAGCATTTAAAAAATTATTTTTTCGAATTTTCATTATGAATTTTTACTGTTAATTCTAAGCGATAACAAAGCATACATGAACTCATAAAAGTTGTTCTGCTTACCTACACGTGTAATTATCCCGGGCAACGCCGGGTGCATTTGCTAGTATTTATTATTTATCAGATCATCAGTTGCTAATAAAAATGCTAACATTACACCTCTCATGTTTGACCATTCCTATGTCCTGTTTCTCTCTGTACATTCTGTATCGTTTCCACGTGTTGAATGTTTGTATAGAATAAATCGCTTCCTGATGGTCTCATTAGCACATCTATCAAGTGTCAGTAAAGTATTAGTTACCTCCCTCATTGGGTAACTGTGGGTAGTGTCACTTTAATTTGAATCATCTGGTATTATTGATCTTCCCATCGCTATGGCAATGCCCCTAACACTTTTCCTTTTCAGCCTTTAGATGCATTAGACCTTTGATGAATGAATGCAGCAAACCTTCCAGAGTCTTTTGTTGCAGAAGTCCCCTGTTTGCCCCTAGAGGAACTATTCCACTTTAAAGATGACATCATCATTTTGGAAATTGTTTGATTGTCATTGTGAAGAGGTGGTAGAAAAAGTCGTCTACATTTGAAAAAGATCCTAAAAGTCGTCTACAGTTAAAAAAAAAAGGTCTTAAAGTTGTTAGATGAAAAATTTTAATAAGGCAAAATTCTATCATGGCAACTCCCAAAGAGTTGGTGAGAATTATTAATGACCGAAGCAGGTGGTGGGAATCTTCTAACCGCATTCTCCAGATAACCCTACACAGGCTCAATAATATACAGGTCTGGCGATTGGGGTGACCAGAGTAGATGTTTTACTTCAATGTCGTGCTCCACGAACCACTATTGGACGCCATGAGCACTGTAGTTTGGAATATTGTTATAAGATTACAATACCATTGGGAAACCATATTTGGACCATGGATATCCAGGTATCTCCGAGCCTCACAAAGCCTTCCAGAATGATGATTGGTCCCACTGAATTACAAGATACGGCCCTCCAAACCAAACAAGTCAAGGCAGTCCATGTTGTACACTTCTCATAGTGACCTCCACATGTACACACGACTTGAAGTCGGAAACAAAGTAAAATTTGACCCATCTGACCATATGACGTTTCCATGCCTCTGCCATCCATCGTTTGGGGTCGTTGAAGCATAGACAACGCCCACACAGGGTGGCATAACTGTTCTCAAACATCCACTGTGCTCCCTGGATCTGGCACCTGCAGACTTTTTTGTCCCCTCCTCAAGGGAGTCTTGAATGGCACACATTTTTCAGACGTCTAAACGTGTGACATCAACTCTTCGAACGATTCCAAAATAAGCCTTTGGAGAGAGTTTTCAGCAGCTTTACGAATGTTTTCAAAAGCGTAGTGGCCAATGAAGATTTCTTTGACGGTCAAATAGAAGTTTATATCCTCTGTTTTCTGATAGCATTCACCGAAATTTTTAGACAACTTTACATATACACAATATTTGACGATTTCTGCCTAGTTCGTCATACAGTATTCATGGCTCGCGCTACTGATTGCCACTTTCATCAACGGCCCCAAAATTACTCGAATTGGCGGGGGTGAAAAATAATGTTTACACATTAATCTTCCCTAATGGGATTACTCTTGAATTATTTGGATAATTTCTGAATGTAAAACATGGATGTACTGCTTAATTTTTTGAAAGTCACTGTACAGGTAATTGTATAAGCCATAAGGGTGACGTCATCATACAACTCTTTTCTATTGTCAAATATTAGTCTTGGCATAACAGTTACGAACTTAGATTTTATAATAATAGATTTTATTTTGGCTTTTATCCTTTGGCATTTCGCACAACCGTTGCAAGGGTATATCGAGAGTACACCCAACGAGGGGTTACAACCCATGTCGGACAGCGGACAGACTGCTCACGCCTCATTTATGCTAGAGGTGTTTGCCGGGTCACCCGGCTTGCAACTGCTGGCCGAAGGGCGACAGCGGACCAAATCACCATGCGGTACAACCAGGGACGTCCCGAAACAGATAACCTTATGTAATTCGGCGAATCTTGGTAGCTGCAGTCTTTGGGAGCAAGAGGCCACAACGAGTGCCACTCTTGACAGCTGCACATCGTCGGCAATGCCTAGCCTGGGCCAACCAACATCGACATTGAGACTGCTGAGGACTGGCGAAGGGTTGCCTGTCCGAGTCACGATTTCAGATGTATCGGGCCGAAGATTGTGTCCATGTCTGGCACAGGCCACACAAAGGCATGGACCCCGCTTGTCAGGTGGGGACCATTCAGGCAGGTGGAGGCTCCATACTGGGTCTGGGGTATTTTCTCGTGGCATGCAATGGGTTCATTGGTGCATCTGACATCCACACTGCGTGCTACTTCCTACGTCGGTCTGCTTGGGGACCACTTTCACCCCTTCATGAACTGTTTTTACACCGCAGGCGACAGCATCTTCCAGCAAGATAATGCACTTCCACACACAGTCCTTGAGACACAGCAGTGGCTGGAGGAACATGCTACCAACTTCACGACAATAATTTGGCCTCCATGTTCCCAAGATTGCAATCCCATTGAACATTTGTGGGACGTCATCGAACGATCTGTCAGATCGTCACCAACACAACTGGTAAATGCAGCAACGTTATGGAGTGCAGTGGAGGCGGCATAGCTTGCAATGCCTGTGGATGCTTGCAGCCGGGGACTGGTAGACTCTCTTCCACAACAAGTCACGGCTGTTATCCGGGCCAGACGGGGGCGAACACTTTATTAGGCAGGTGTGTCATGAATCTTGGTGAGTGTATATACGAGGGAGGACCAAAAAATAACAGAGAATAATTTTTGTGGCTATTTTTTTAAAAATAAGCAAACATGAAACAATGCACAAGCTTCAGGATTTACCTATCTCTCGACACATTTCAATACACCTCGTTTATAAAACTTCGTTTTCTGGTTGCACTTGGCTGATTTTACCTCTTCATCTGAACCAAAGCGTTGGCCTCCCAGGAATTTCTTCATTGGTCCAAAGAGGTAATAGTTAGATGGTACAAGGTCTGGACTGTAGGGTGAATGTATGAGCATCTCCCAACCAATTCCTCAATCTTTTCACGAACAGAAGCCAACTTTTTTTGAAGAGTCTGCACCATCTGATGTTCCTATGATTCAGACAATCAGCACTACATACCTCCATCATTTCCTTGTTGATTTCACTCGCATTTTTAAATTTCGCCCATAAAAAACTGACCACACTTCTTTGCTGTTCTCCACAAGTTGACAATGCTAGCAAACACGCCATCTTTATTCAGTAGTTATTGGTCCTTCCGCTAGGGCAACACCTGATCAAACCATTGCTGTCTGTAGCGAATGATTCAAACTAGCTATTTGCCAACTTTGAACATTCTGACCAGAATAGTATTCCATAAAAAAATTGTCGTGCGTTACTTTTCGGTCTTTCCTTGTAACATTCAAATAGGGTTTTAAGCTCTCCTTACTAGAGAATTTTTATATAGGCTTAAGTCCTATACAATTGTAAAGATGTAAACTTTACAAAAAGAACAAAATTAAAACACAGCAATTTAATCTGTAATGGAATTATTCCAAAATCAAACATTCTAGGAAAAAACATTAAAAAAACATTTATTGTTTAATACAAAAAAAAAATTAACATTTACAAATTAACAGTCTAAGTATTGTCCTTCTCAATGAAGTTGTTAAGAGGATTTACAGTAACTGTGGAAACGAAAGAAACCCGACAGGTCTCACCTTTTATTCCTGGATTTATCAAGGATAGTTATTTTTTATCATACAAATCATTACTCATGATTACCTTATAAACATTTCCAAAACACTATGTAGTCAAAATGTTTTCAGTGGCTCGAATACGGGATTTTGAGAATTTACATAAAAGGAGTAATCCAGGACACTCAGGTCTGCAACCATCGACATTATGTCAAACGGAATGATACAGTCCCACGCACATTTCATATTAAGGAAAACTTGTGATGCCCTGTATTTTCCAAAAAATTTATTTTTAGAACATACACCATTTAACACAAATTTTGTTAAGTCCTCTACACTCTTTCAAACCAAAAAGTTTTGCAGATCAATAAACTCCTGCATTTGTTGGCTATCAACATATGCTGAGGCTAACATTTGCATAAAGGAATCAGAAGCACATGCAATTGATGCTTTTACATAAGTGCTTCAATTTTTACTGATTTTTAGAATTTCAACTCTGTTACCATTTATAAGTGTCCTATTGGTTTTATTTTTCTTGCTGGAAAGTCCAGTGTTGGTCACCAAAGTGCTGCTGAGCCCCCGGCAGTGCGACGGCCTCGAGAATGTCATGGCGGTACATCTCCTGGTTGATTTTTACCCTTTGATCCACGAAAATCAAAGGTGTTTTGCCCCTTGCACAAATTCCAACCCAGACCATCACAGACATCGGATTTTGGCGGTGCTTGATGATCGCAGAGGTGCCGGGAGCATCGGTGGACCAAACTCGGTCATTTTGGTGGTTGCGGGCTTGCTGAATGGTGAAAAGTTTCTCATCAGTGAAGAAGCTCCGCTTCCACGGCAGAGGTGTGGCGCGACGAAGGAGTTGTCGGCATCTTTCCAGCCGTACACGCTGAACTTTGTGGAGTTTGTAGCCCTTGAGTCCCATTTCCTTGGTGGCTATTAAGCGAGCTAATTCACGGGGCAATGCTGGTCTCACGAGCAATCTTTCTCATCGAGACTCTCGGATTCCACATCACTCGCTTCTTGATGAGCGTGGGGTTTCTGGGGGTGTTTACACTATGTTTTCTACCACTTCTTAGACGTCGACCAGCACGGCCAAGCTCCTGGAACTGCTTAATTGTTCTCCTGACATTCGATGGCGCGATCTCGCAATTGCGTTTTCCTAGCCCATGTAATGCCAAAATTTCCTCTCGGTGATTAGACATCTTCGTATACTTTGTTACAATTGCGTAATAATTATGAAAAAAAAATTTACGTGCATTACTTCTAATGCCCAATTCACCTATCCTAAAATCAAAATGGGAATGAGCCAAACGAGTTTTTTCTGGAATAAATATTTTTTTGCAATGTTATCAGTTTTTTCTGGTCACCCTGTATGATAGGGAAGGTTCTCTTGCTTACACATTTGGTCTTCAACTATACATGTGTCTGGCCTCCCTGCATAGTTATTATTTACTGTTCCTTACCAATTTGATTAAAACAACTGGCCATTGCATTTTACCTTCTATATAATTAGACACGTTTTCAACGAATTCATCTATTCAAAAGTCTGGTTTTCATTAAAAGAACTTTCAACACATGTTGAACTTGCAGTAAAATTGTATAAACTATGAGGGGGCCCCCAAGAATAGTTGGAAAGCCTTTTTAATACCCCAAGATTTTGTTTTAGTTTCTTTATAATGTTTCCGACTTGGCTATGCCAAGTCATACCAATAGAAAAATAGATCCCCAGATATTTATGCTCAGTACGTGTTGGGAGGCGACTATTATTTAAGAAAAGTGATGACCACAGATTTATCAGCAGAAAATTGGAGGAGGTTTCTGGTGCCCCAGTTCTGGAGGTCGTCGAGAGCATTTTGAAATGAAGAGCGGGTTTTTGGAAGGCTTTTATCGGCAGACCATAAGATGATGTCATCAGCGTAGATGAGAAGGGTGGTCGTTTGGGGGGAGTTGTTTGGGATATCAAGAGTGTGGATAATAAAGAGGGTAGGGCTGAGGACGCTGCCTTGCGGAAGGCCATAATTTGAAATTATTTTGTGATCTGGATTCATACTAAAGATTTGAAGGGGTCTATTTTGGAGAAAGTTTTTTGTCCATACACAGTAAATCAGAGGAATGTTTAACCTTTTCATTTTTTCCAAAAGTATCGGGTGGGACACAGAGTCATACGCTTTCTTAAGATCAAGGAAAACTGCTGTGAGATACTCGTTGTTTTCTCTCGCATGATAGATGGCGTCCGTCAAAAGAAAGGGGGGCATCAAGTAGGAGCGATTTTGTCTAAAGTCAAATATATTATTAGGGAGAAGGTTGTTTGATTCCAGGTATAGTATAAGTCTGTTATTAATCACTTTTTCAAGGGTTTTGACGAGAATTGAGGTTAAGGCAATAGGGCGATATGCTGTAGTCGTGGTGGGGTCTTGCTGTGGTTTGGGAATAGGTATAATGTTCGTATTTTTCCAGATTTCAGGGATGTATATGTATCCAGCTTTTGTTTAGTAAACTGAGGATGGTTTTGACCGTTTGCATTGAGAGGAGCTTGAGGGTAGAGGCAGTGATTTTGTCTGGCCCTGGTGAAGCATTTTTTAGATAGCGGATGATTATGATGAATTCTTGGAAAGATATCTCGGACGACCAGTGGTCTTGTTGAGGCTGTATAGGCAAGGAGTGGGGCAAAGAAGAAGAAGGGTGGTTGGTTACAGGAGGGGTTGGATTATTGCCTGTTGCTTGGTTTTGTTGTTGGGAAAAATCTGTGAAAGATTCAAGTAGGGCTTTACCAGATTCCCATGGATTTAGTGGGGAAGAGTCTTTATATATGATAGGCGGACTTCTTGCTTTTGGGTGCAGTATTTTGCGGATAATTTTCCATTGGCTGGCAGAGGGTTTTTTATGAAGGAGGCTAATAGTGTTCTTCCAATACGATTTTCGTTCTTTTTTAGGGTCTTTCTGGTTTTTGCTTGTGTTTTAGTTTCATCAACAGGTATCACACTTGCAACGATTGAAATCCCGTTTGGCTTTGTTACGTTCCTCGATTGCTGTGTTGCATTGGTAGCTCCACCATATTGGGCTGTCATTCTTAAATCTTGTTTTATTCCTGGTAGGCTGAACTTGGTACACCCAAGATTGTAATTCCTCTAGAGCGGTTGGAGGAGGAAGAGCAGATGTGTTTTCTGGCAGGAGGAGAGTGTCTTTTATAGGAGGGAGATATCTTTGCATGATACCATTTGATCGAAGGCTTACACTCCTGGTGAGGATGAGTTCAATCGGGACGTGGTCACTTGCAAAAGATCCTTCAATTACCTTGCTGGGGGTGTTAAAGGGGAAGGTCGAATGTTGGCGGTTTGACGGGAAGAAAAAGTATTATCTGATGGGTAGTGGACGTTTAGGTCTTCTTCTAATATCAACTGTTCGAGGATTTTACCATTATAATTGTGATCATTGCATCCCCAGAAAGGGGATTAATTAAATGAATTTGGTAGTCTTCAAGTAACACTCTACAGAGACCATGCTTTGTTAGATTCCGTGATGCAATCGTAAATCGAAACTGAATACCAACTGTTGCCAAAGTCGCTTACTAACAAGAGAGGGCGCTGCCATCATTAAGCGTATCAGTGCGCTGCACTTGTGAGGGAGACGTTATAATGAATGATGACAATCGCAAGCAGGCAGATAATTTGAAAACAATGTCCGCAGTTGATGTGTAAAGGGAACTGAGAAGCGATGTACAATGTGTAAGTTAGGCGATGCGGAATTGGGAGCGACGGTGTTCTTCGCTTCGAGCCACCCGCACGAATCTTGCGGCAGCAACGGCTTGCCTCTGACGCCCAACTCGATCAAGATCCTCGGCCGGTTCCAGTTCTTGAAAACGCTACAACATCCCAACCTTTGCCAATATGTAAACATTGCAAGAGGGAAACACGGTGAGAGAACTCGTAAGATTGCATTTCGGGTATTAAAGGAAAGAGATGTCAAAGCGAACAAGCGAAAGTAAAGTTCATGTATGACAAGGGGGCGGTAACGCAGTTTCAAAGTTCGCGGTTTCGAATATTGGATAACTTGTAATTATGTATCATTATTGCATAAAAACACCTTTAAATCGTCACAGTGTTGGATAAATCTATGCTACATATTTGAAAACATTTCGTCTCGGAGACCTTGTTCTTTTTTTTTTTTTTTTCCTCCTCTCTCTCCATTGCCTTTCCTGTATCTTGCATGAATAGCTAATATTCGTTTGCTTTCTGTAACATTGCTTACACGAAGGTCACTTACAAAGTCATGGCAACTATTTTTTTCCAGCAGAATCCAAGACCGCAATCCACATTTTCGATCTGCAGCAATGACGTTGAGATAAACAGTACTTATTGTTGTCGATAGATGATGTAGATGTTTAAGAACGGAAGAAGGACAGTGTGAACGTCTGTTGGTTTGCAACCGTTGTCGAGTATGTGAATCGGCTGAACAATGTGTACATAAAAATAGCAGTGCTTCATGGTCAAAACGCCAGGGAATGTCACGCCCAACTTGTAGAAGTTGTTGGAGTTCATGGTCTCCCATTTAGAAGAGTTACAAGGTGGATAGTAGCTTTCCGATGTAGACTAATACCAAGTACCGACTTACCCCATACAGGATGCTTTACGGGGGAGGCCGTGGCCTAGTGAGTTTTTGCAGAGCAAGCCAGCTCTGCGAAGTTAAGCAACATCGGGCATGGCTAATCACTGGATGGGTGACCATAAGTGACATATGATCCTTACCTCCCTGTGCTTTGGAGGGCACGTAAAGCTGTCAGTCCCACCTGCTGCTACCATAGCAATTGTCAAAAGCAAAGTCTTTGCTAACAGCTTGGAGACCAAGCTGGGCCTCAGTAGGCCAATCCCCTGCTACGCTGAAAGCATTACAGATTCAAGGAATGTTGGCGTCCTCGACACTGAAAGATAAAAGAGGAATAGGATTACGATATGAAACGATACAGGACTCCCTATAACTGTCCATATTGATGATATTCGTCCATGATCACACAATGCTTAGAGAATGACAGACAATGTTCTCTACAGGAGTTGTCCACAGGAACAGATATTGACCAAGGAACTGTGCGTAAAACCTTACGACACAATCTGCACATGCACAAAATTGCTGCTAAATGAGTACCACATACTCTGACAGAACAACAAAAGTGGACATGTTACACAGGCTCTGTATAGCTGATTGGGTGAGGAATTGGATTCAGAATTGGGGGCTCAGTCTCTTTAGAGCACTTGTAGGATGAATTGAAACCTTGACTGGACATAGGCCATGCCATTCTTCATCTGAGACCAAATGGATCATTGCTCTTTTGGAAGAATGATGTGCACTTCCAGCTGCAATATTTCAAAATTTGGTATATAATCTTCTGGATAGTGGAGCTATTATTGCAGCAAAGAGTGCACCCATGCTATATTAATTTCTTACTTTTTGTGGTCGAAGCAAAGTGTAAAGACATCTGGATTGTCTTATCATGTATAGGGTGTCCAAAAGGTTGTTTATAAACTTTACGTGCCGATCTTTACCACAACGAACAAGTTTTACATAGGAAGTTGTGTCCAAAAATCAAATTGTGGGGTGCCACAGTAACATGACCGACACGCAAAAAAGTTAGCATAACATTTCCATCCATGGCCCCAACAACGTAATGCATATCGACCAATTCTTCATTCCTGAACCGATGCATCCTGCTCCTGCAACGCCCTCGCCTGAAATGAACCCACTTTCCGCTCACTAATACACCTGAAAACATCGCTCTCTTTGTGACACAACTTGCTATGTAAAACTCATGCGGTGGCTGGTCACGTTTTCGGACACAACTTACTATGTAAAACTTGATCATCATGGTCTGACAGACCAGCACATAAAGTTTATAAACGACCTCTTGGGACACCCTGTAGTGTAATATTATTCCAAATGGGGACTGTGTGAATTTCATTAAATACTTTTATTACTGTAGATTTAATGTATTTTTTTTTTTAACAGAACGTTTGGTAGTTGTAGCTGAGCACTACAAAGATAATGTAGAAGAGGAATTCAAAAACTTCAGCAGGTATGCTTTTGTTAAAAGGAAAATTTTCTAGAAAAATGATTTTTTTTTTTAGATTTATTTGAAACTAAGGTGTTTCATCTGCAATATGAATGCCTTCGAACATCTCTTTTCAGTTCTGACATAATCCAGTTGGCATTTGAAGTATTGCAGGCATTAACTTACCTAAATACTCATGGAATCATTCATCGATGCCTTTCACCAGATAAAATTCTTTTAGATAAAAGAGTAAATGTGCTTCTATTAGAATTTCTACATCCATTCTAACTTTAAGTAGAATTTTTAAATTGATTTTTACGATACATTTATCACTGTATACAGGATGAAACAGAATTCATTTAGAACTTGTAGGTGGTTCAGAGTTGACCACATTTTGCATAGAGTAGAATGATTCCAACCATCAGGGTACAAAAAAAAAACGTGTGTGTAGTAAGAGTTGTTGAAAATGGCATGTCCCCCAATGTCACTGACATGAATCTGCAAACAATGTTCTTATAAAGTCTTTCAAAAATGTCATCCATATTTTGAATGTGTTCCACTTCAACCAGAAACTATGCCACCAGATCTTCATCAGAATCCACTGGAGTTTCGTCGACAGTACTCTTCATGAAGCCCTTCTTAGCCAATCCATCTCTCACCAGATGTTTGGTTGAATTAGGCCCTTACATCTCACAAAAAATGTGATGGCACACCATTATGTTGAAACCACGTTTGTTGTCAAATGTCCAATGAAACATCTTCAAGCAACTTAGCAAAGTTTCCTAAATTGGATCTGAACAACGGGAACTTCGTCTACAGCAGGAAATTGTAGAATCATTGAAAACCAATTTGAGTTATTATTTAACTTCTTGTGGTTGTTCTTTTTTACCTACAACTGTAAATATCCCGGGCAACTGTTTGTGGGTTTGTTTGTTTGTTTGTTTGTTTTTTATACAAATCTACAGTTTTATTCCGATCTTGATAAAATTTCGCATACATGACCTTCAAAGCATGAGGAAGGTCACTGTCTACCTCAGATTTCGAAAAAATAATTATTGATAAAAAGTCGATATTCATGGTTATGGCAGGGTATATTAATGAGAAATATCTCATGACCAATAATGCAAGACAAAGTTTTTGCAACAATAGGTATCAACAATGGTATCAACACGCAATGCACAAACACTCTGCACGGACCAACAATATATATCTCATGACCAACAATGCAAATAAAAGTTTGTGCAACAATAAGTATGAACAATGGTGTCAACACGCAATGCACCAACACTATGCAAGGATCAACAATGTATGTCTCATGACCAACAATGTAAGGCAAAGTTTGTGCAATATAGAATTCAATGCATAGAATTCCTGTTATTCAGGCTTTTCTTAGAATTCCTGTTATTCTTAGTACTTAACAATTTCTTGAAAATCTTTAAAAATGATCAGTAACTGGAGATAATGAGTGAAAGACGATAGAGGAAGCACTCCTTAGCTCCGTGCTGTATTGAGCAAATGGTAAGCAAGTAAATAGAAGAATCAGCGACCGCTAGACTACACAAAGTGATGAATGGCCAATTTTTGTTTCAAGACATCGAAAGAAGTAAGGAAATTGCAACAACATCAAGTGTACATCTAAAGTAAGATTACGTGAGTAAAAAATTTAGACTAGAAGGCATTCTTGGAGAGATCCATCCTTTGTGAGCCTTTAAAAAATTTTTTTTCAGTAAATCAAGTCCCGGTATATCACCTAGAATGGATTTTTTCAGTGAAGAGATAAATTCCTGTCTTTTGGATTTTTCTTAGAAAAGATAGTCCCTTCGCTCTATATTGTAGTGATTGAGTTATTATTTAACCAATTTGGAGGTTTAATTTAGCTTTTTGAGTTTGTTCTGTTTACCTACAAGCGTAATTATCCCGGGCAACGCCGGGTCCTCTGCTAGTTCTTTATAAAGCAGACGTGCAGCTCGTCCGTTACATCGTGTTTCACCACACATTCAATCAGTGTATTCTTGATTACTTTGTATAGCCAGTCACTGCTAATTTAAGATGTCATGGAAATTGGAAAAAAAAACCAACTGAATATTCAATGGTTTGGACGATTCCACTCTAATAGCAGGGGAATGGTCCATTTCCGAACAGGGCTTCCTACAAGTTTGTACCATGAATTCTGTTACACCCTGTATATTATTTAAAAAAATAAAGCTTGGATTCTGAATTTTTCTTAGTAAAGTTCCGATTATGAATTTGTTTATTTTATATAAATTTACTGAACTGAATTTTTTTTTGTCCCCTTGAACTTTCAGAAACAAGTGAAATTAACGAAATATGGACTCTATCATATGACTGATGGAGGAACATGTGTTTCATTCCCCATTGGGTAAACATGAAGTATTAAATATAAGTTAGTAAACTGAGAAAGGAGACTAAATTACCATAAAAAGGAAGAAAAACCATGGATAAACAAATATCCATAGAACGAATTACCTTTTAGTCTACAATAAAACTGTAAAATAAACTCTAAAAGATCACACTTGTGATCTTCATCGGTAGGGATTTGTATGCCAACGAAAGAAAAACTAGGTGTGTCCAGTTAAGTTTTCAGTTTCAATTGCTAACGATTGTTAATTTTACTTAGCAACAATGTCTATCAATTGAAATTGTAAATTTAATTAGACACGCCCAGGTTTTCATTGGACAGAGTATAAAATAAAATTACCTCATGTCCATAATAATCATTATTTAATATTATCTTCACAAGACATAAGAATGGTTTCCTTTCATTATTTATTTATAGATCTTAATAGTAATTGGATATTTTCATCCAAGAAAATTTGTCTGTAACGGTCATAAGGATTAAGCCTCATGTGAACAATACATCATACCATTGATATAATTTTTACTGCAGAAATCTAGCGTTTGTTTATAAATTACTGCAAAGGCTTTAACTTTGGGCATTTTATGGTAAGAATCAAGATAGATTATAACTTATAGAAATGGGGTGCAATTCAGATTTCATCAGTAGTGTATTCCCAGTACTGTGTACTCCCGATTTCTTCTCGGTATTTTTTGTATTGAGCCATAACTTTTTCTACTTGTGTATCCTACTCTTCATAGATCTTCCTTTTTTTGATCTTTGAGTGACGATGTTCCAACCTGTCAATGTCATGACGAAGCTTGGAAGCTTCACTAAGCAATTGTTCAACAAATGGTAAAATTATGACAAAAGGTGAAGTTATATGTATATAATCTTCGATAAATCATAAAATGCTATAAACAATGCTCCCTTTGCATAACGGAAAATTTATAACGGCAACTCCATATAACAAAGTTTTTTCTGTTCGTGTCTGCAGTTTTTATTTTCTGGAAAAAACTTTGTTTTATGGAGTAGCCATATAAAGGGAGCACGGTATTAACTCTTATGACAAATTTTCTTGGACAAACAAGTCCCTAACGTTATATTATTAATGTTATTAAATATGAAGACAAAAGAAATGAATTATTTTTCAAAATTAACTAATTGTAAAAAAAAAACTAGTAAATTTGTGATGACTGTGTATACCGTATATTTCTGGACTATAAATCACAGCTATAATAAAAGGAGCTGAATAGACAGTGACTTCAGCAATTTACCTCGACATGCTGGAATATTTTGTTCCTAGCTTTCAGCAGGACAGGCCCCACCACATTTTGCCATCTGGTAGCTGACTTTCTGGGTACACAGTTTAGCCGGACGATGGATTGGACGGGGCTCAGCATTTCTTGCCTGGCCTCCGTGCTCACTTGATCTTTCCCCACTAGATTTTTGTCTGTGGGGCTACTTTAAGGATCTCGTGTATCGCATGCCTATGCTGAACTTGGATGATCTGATAAACCAGGATTTGTCAGAGAATAAACAGCATCACTCCTACCATGCTGTCTAACACCTGGAGGGAGTTGAAGTACAGCTGGATATTTGTCTTGCTACTGAGGATGCACATATTGAAGTGTATTATCATTATTCATGTTGTAAGGTATAATGCCAAGGTACTGTTCATCAGGATACACCTTCATTCCCAAGAAATTCTTGGTCAAACAAATTTTGGGACTGTTTCTCGGTTTATAGCTCTAAGCTGCACACCCTGTATAAATCGCACTAGCGAAAATTCAAGAAAAATCTTGGAAAAACAATGCATCTGTCGCATTGGCTGTATAAGTCACATTATATAACAAAGCATCTCAGGAATGGGATTAAAAAGTTAGGTGAAGGTTAAATTTCCATAGGAACTCACAGGCTTTGAGACAGTTACTTTAGATTTCTTGTAACTATTGCAGGCTTTTTGTACCACTCAATTTCAACTAGTAATTGTTGATTTGGACTATTTTAAAGCTCAAAAGTTTTTACACGTTTTTAACTTGTACTCAACTGATTTCTTTAGGAAACCATTACATTCTTGAAACACCAATCCACTATATGATTTTACCTCTTCATCTGAACCAAAGTGTTGGTCCCCTAGGAATTTCTTGGTCCGAAAAGGTGATAGTCAACTTGTGTGAGATCTGGGCTGTAGGGTGGATATTTGAGCATCTCCCAGGCAAATTCCTCAGATTTTTCACGAACAGAAGCCACAACATGGGGACCACCTGGATATGTTGCTACGGTCCAGACAATCAGCACCTCAAACATTCCCTGTGGATTTCACTCCCATTTTTTCGTTTGGTCCACAAAAAAACTGATTTTGCCTCGCTGTTCTTCATAAGGTCCTTCCGCTAGGGTGAGACTTGATCAAGCCATTGCTTCTGTAGCAAAAGATTCAAATTATCAATTTGCCAACTTTGAACATCTGAACCAAAATAGTATTCCATAAAAAAATTGTTGTACATTACTTTCGACCCGCCTTCATATTTATTTATTTATTTATTAGTTAGGTATAATACATCGGAGCTCGTCTAAGACCCGTATGGTAATAAACCGACAAGTTAGGTCTTAGGGAGCTCCATGATACAAATTACAAAGGTGAAGTAGTACAATAAATACAGAATGAAATTTATATATATAAATATATATATATATATATATAAAAGATAGGTTAGTAGCTAATATCTGTAAAAGTGTAGAAGAGTGTTCCTTAACTTTCTTGGCTGATATCATTAAGGCTGGTCATGTTCATGTTTTGCATTTATAACTGTGTCAGCTCTAGTTAATGAATAAGAAATTTGCCTTACTTTTTGAGCTTATTAATTATGGATTTCATAAAGAAAAAAGAGTCCACACTACTGTGCTGATCAACATTGCAACTGGATGGCCATTTTGAATCGCTACTAAGAAAACCCGAAACATTGCATCTAAAAGATTGCAGAGAGTTTTATCATTCATTATTAATCACGTTTATTTAGGAATTGTGGAAATTAAAGGATTATTTCTGCAAAATAAATTGTAGAATGGTCTAGGTTTTTATTTGTCGTGCCATATAGTGCGACTTATACAGCAAATGCGACTTGTGCCATATTGTTTTTCACAGGTTTTCCTGGATTTTTGCTTGTGCGATTTATATAAAGATTGTGACTTTATTGTCTGGAAAATGCGGTAGTTTATTTTCTTTATTTATTTATAGGAGGAACTCTTTTAAATTTTTCTTTAGAGTTCCAAAATATTTATCTCCAGAGGTATTAGCTGTTTCACCAACTGTTGTTAGTGACTATGTTACTCCACCACTGGTTCAGTCATTAGGACCAAAAGGGGATGTGTGGTCCTTAGGAGTAATTCTTGCTGAGTTATCACTGGTATATCTATCATTCCTTGTTTTTACATTCCTTCTTTAAAGTAAACTATCTTAGCAAATAAATAAGCATGGTACTAGAGTTATATGAAGTTATCTGATTTTTAAATATTGTATTAAATTGTGATGACATCTACCATCTATTATGTACAGAAGGCTATAAATTCATAAATATTTTAAAGTATCATTTAATAATTGGTTTCTCTTTATCTGAAGGGTATAAAATTTTGGCCCCAGCTAACTTTGAAAGGACTGCTTTGCAAGATATTGTCTCTTCCACTATCTGGTAAGAAATATTCAAATATAATAAAGTTTATTCATCTAAATAAAGATAGGTTAGAAATAAAATGTAAATTAAGGATCGAAAAAAGGAATTTTGAGTAGCTTATGGATAAAGACTCAAAATTGTTCAATTAAATCTGTTATTTTCTTTAATATTGCATTTACGTGAACAAAATTGGAATGCATATGGTTTGCATGATTGTTGTGGCGAGCTCATGTTATTGCTGTCATGTGAAGAGATTCCCATTCTGTTTTAATTTTAGCCTTACATTCCGTTCACATTACAGAACTAGATAGAGTCAAGCTAGATTCATTAAGAAATTGGATTCTTTTTGGATCCACAGAGTGTTCGCATTTCACCGCAGTAATCCAGTTAGCGAACTCATACTTTAATCTCGGTCCAGTCAACAGGTGCAAGGGATTGTATATGGATGAATTTCTTTTTTTGTCGTCTCAATCCATCCAAGTTTTCAAGCCACAGGCTGATTAAAAGTTTTTTTTTTTGTTTTTTTTTAATACCATTTTTGAAAACTACCGAATCAGGATGCAAAGGATTTTGGGAAGGAACAAATCTACATTAACTGCATCGATCATGAATTGATTTTGCGGACTGTCGATTCAGTTCAAATCTAGATCGCGAGCTTTCGCACTTCACAATTCGATTCTAGATTCAATGTTGTAGTGCAAACAGAGTATTAGGAGAAACAATCCCAGCATGAATGACCCTGCTTTTGGAATAAATGCTCTTTCTAAACAAGGATTCTCATATTCTCAGATATTGAGCAATGTAAAAATCGTATCTTTTAAATTTTTTAATTTATAATAAAATAAAATTCACAGTAAAATTAATAATAAGCATGAGAAGGAAACTTTACGAAGTTACTTTTAATATTCTTATTAATAGGCTCAAAATCTGCTTTACAGTTACTGGCTGAAGAGCATAATGCAGTTAAAGACTTGGAAGTAAGTTTAATAACATGATTATGCAGTGTACTTCTTTATAATGTAAATAATTAGATTTGTTGATTTATTAAGTTAAATTTGCAGAAATGATTGTTGAATAAAGTAAAATGAATCTTAGTAGTAAAATTTTCTCTACATATTTTTATCATGATGGACTCTTCATTTTTCTTTATCGTGCGAACAGTAGACTTCTTTAAAATCAATTTTAGTTCTTCTTCATCAATAGGTCTAGAACTTTTAATTTATTTTCAAGTGCTAAAATCTTTATTGTACGTTTTCCATAAAGTGGATGTCACAGTTTTTATTTTTCGAAGCCATGTGCTATGCCAGTTATGTGTATTAGCCAGTTGACAAGCTGTGCCAGTTATATGCATTTGCAAACAGAAGATTTGTAAAATGTCACTTACACTGTTTGTTTCATATAATATATTTTCCCATGTGAACAGAGTTGAATTCCCTAAAAGACAGGAAGTGAAAAGGGGAACTCTGATAAAAATAGATTAGAATTTCCCATTGCATATGAAGGGGGAGGTATGCAAAAAATTTGACGTGGATAGTGTCAACCCGATAACACTTCTTGCAATGTGTGATGTCCTCTGAAACTCCTCCGTACTCTATTGGATATTTGTGAATTCACACTAGCCTGAAGAATTGCGACTGTCTCGATCTCAGGGTGAGAAAGGGAAAAAAAATGAAAGTTTTTCGTACATTTTATTAATTTTGAATTCAAATTGAAAGCTTTTATACTTGGTGAATAAAAAGTCCTGGAACAGTCTAATATCTCAAAAAATACACGTCTTGTCAAAAAAAGAAAAAGTACATGTCAAATATTTTCTTGAATCCTATTTAATAGTGCCAAAATTAGCCCCCTGCAACTTACCTATCATAGTGGGGTGGGCGGCAACTTTAAAATTTCAAATGGGAATCCCCAATTTATTTTTCACAGATTCGGATTCTACAGACAAAATAACATTAATTTTACGCAAAATTTTTAAAAATATTTTGTAGATGGCACGTAAATAGTTTGTTTTTTTTAAATTTCCGGAGATTAATTACTTTGAGTGCAGTACTCGGAATAATGGACAAACATTTTTTCCCTTAGATATAAAGTGTTTTTCCATAGACATTTGAATTACTATTTTTTTTCTTCTTGTGATTACAGTGCTATCTACCATAAAAAAACAATGATAAGAAATTTGAAGAATTTGAATCTACAATAAAACATAGGGGTTCCCATTTAAAATTTCAATGTTGCCCCTGCCCACCCCTGAAAAGGTGGCGAGAGCTAATTTTATCACTATTAAATACTGTAGCTTTCAAAAAAATGTTGGATGCTTTTTTTTGATTTGAAGTGAACTTCTCGAGATATTCATACGATTTTGACTTTTTTTTGCACTTACAGATTTTAAAAACATTTTGGGGTAAAATTAATGTAATTATTTCCGTAAAATCCAAATTTGCAAAATATATTGCGGTTTCCCATTTGAAATTTCAAAGTTGCCCCCTACCCCACCCCCTATGAGGGGTTCAGGGGGCCAATTTTTGCACCATTAAATAGCTTTCAAAAAAATATTTGACCTGTTTTTTTTTTTTTTCTTTTTTCGACAAGACTTGCATTTTTCGAGATATTAGACCATTCTGGAACTTTTTATTCACCCGGTATATGCTAATAGGTTATTAAGATCTTCCTCTTTCGTTTTAATAAACTATTTGTGAGAGTGCACTTCCCTTTTAAATGAAATTCCATTGTTTTCTCATTAAATCACCTTTTGCTGTTTAGATTTTCGTTTTCTAGTTTTTATTTAGCCGATTATTTTTTCTTCGCAGAATCTACCAATTGAACTCAAAACCTTGATTACTGAATGTCTGATTATAAACCCAAAAGAGAGGTAAGGCTATCCAAGTTTGCCTAAACAATTAAATTGATTAATTAATTTTAAGCCTTAATGAAATTTATATTTTGATCAGTCTTAATCAAATATATGCCCAACAACTTTTGACTAACTCTGCATTAACAAGCTGATCTTTAAATTTTATATATCTTATTGTTTCTTAGTTCTTCTTCTTTATTTCATTGTCACATAGAGCGACACCAAAAGATTTATTGAAACATCCAGCCTTTGCTTCTCTTATTAAAGAAGAGTCTTCCAAAACTAAATTTTACTCTCGAAATTGGACTCTTCTTTCCACAGAGTTAAGATGCTTGCATTTGGATCTAAATAATATAAATGCCGATCTTCGTAAGTTTCTTGAAATCATCTTCCAAAAGTTTATTCAAAGTTATTAAATCTGTAAGCTCTAATAAATGAATGGTTCATTGCAGCTAATGATTTTCTTAGCGAAAGATCTCTAGAAGAAGTTTATTATTTATGGCAGTTGGCTGGTGGAGATTTGGATGTGGAATTAAAACGACAGGGGATTGTGAAGTCAAGGCCTGCAATATGTTCTCTTCCTAAGTACTTGTTATTTTATATGAATACCTTTTTGAAATCTTTTTTTGATGTAATGTTTTAGGATACCATTGTACTTCATCATTAGTGAAATAGGTAATAATTGAATAATCTTTTACTCGTAAAACATTGATAGCATGGCTGTTGACTAAAAGGTTTACAGAAAGTTAATTATGACCGATTTATAGCAAGAATGTTGCGGATCACCTACTACATGTATTACATTCACATTGTAGTGTTTCAATCAAAAGCAGAAAATGTCATGAAAAAATGTCATTCCTCCGAAAATCAGACCTTACAGGGAAGGATACATTACTGGCCTGTCCGAAGCTAATTACAGCTATTCTTTGCAAAACACAAAATTTCTCTGTTTCAAAGAAAGGCATATTGGCAATACAGTATGGAAAAGGAAAATCCCGTGAAGGGTTAATATCAACTGGCCAGAAACATCAAAATTCTGGTGTTCCCACGAGTCAAACACCACAGGTCATTCGAAAGACTGAGCTGCTTATCCAGTGTGAAATTCCTATGAACTCTGCAACATCTCGAATACTCAACCGTTGAATTTTTCAGATCAATTCACTGACATTTTCGATGTTTGTGTTTTTGATGTGCAAGGTCATCCAGCGCTCAGATCATCTACGATCAGTCTTTGAACCTTTTAAACACTCTAACAATTAATTCATTGGAACTTGATGTCATTATAGCAGATCCTGTGGCGAGTAATGTGGACGATTCTGAAGCAGTCTACGGACGGAGTAAGAACGTTTAAGCATGACCGTGTAGGAGCTCTGAGTTTAAACGCATCCTACAGAGTTGCCGAGATTTCCCCAAAGTGGTGATAAACTCTTTCTAAGTTTCACAAGGAACTTCACATTGAAACATTGCTTCATTTGAATACTTAACATTTGTCTAACGGAGCTTTGATGAACAGTCTCAATCGAACAAATGCTGTAACTGTTCTGATTGGCATAAGACATTAATGAGCACGTTATAGCTAGGGCGGGGGGAGGGGGCATGACATGGGTTCGTCCTCTGTCTAGAGGAAGAAAAGTTCATTTTTTTATAGCTGCAACTTGTATTATAAACAAATTGGCATAAATCTTAAGATGTGAAATGATATATCTTGTTTAATAGGATCGTGATAGAAGAAGGTGAATTTTTTGGCCAGATAAAAGACCGTGCTTTCTTATTGGACGAAACATTTATAATATTACCTTTGGATCAGCTACGAGAAGTAAATTAAGAAAAAATATAATGTAATAGAATTGAATAAAGAAAGCTTGTTTATGTTTTTCGTTATATGAATGTGAGTATATATTTTTTTTAAACAGAGATTGAGTAAAATCAATTCAGAAGCTTTTTATCCCCTGATTGAAGAAAAGTAAGTATTCAATTAAAAAGAATTTATGAATTATTCAGGGTAGCATATCCCAAATTTAGACTTTAAACCACAAGACATTTAGAGTGTTTTCATTTAAATTGGATTCTTAAAACC
The DNA here is from genome assembly GCA_023313115.1 of Rhysida immarginata. Classification (NCBI taxonomy): domain Eukaryota; kingdom Metazoa; phylum Arthropoda; class Chilopoda; order Scolopendromorpha; family Scolopendridae; genus Rhysida; species Rhysida immarginata. The sequence continues at coordinate 192,940 of JAHWFO010045024.1, read as the reverse complement.
AGTGCTTTGGATTAAAATAAAATTCTTGTTATTTTACAAGGTGATACAAAAACGTTTCTGGCTTAAAAAAAAATTATTTACTAACCATGTACAAAAAGGATCGGACCTTTGGCCAGGAAAACTGGATTTAAACAATCCCCGTCAAAGCACTCTTTTTGGGACTGCATACATTTCTCCCACTGCTCTTGCTATTGTTGGAAGCATCTTTGGAAGGCCTGTCTGGGAATGGCGGACAGCTCCACTATAGTTTTCTGCATAATGTCTTCTCGTGACTGAAATTTGATTTCTTTCAGCAGCGTTTTGAGCTTGGGGAACAGCCACAAGTCGCATGGAGCCATGTCAAGGGAGTAAGGAGGCTGATGGACCAAAGGAATGCTGTTTGCCAAGAACTTCTGAATCAGATGCAATGAATGGGCAGGTGCATTGTTGCGATGGAGCAAACAAGTTCATGTTGCCCTAAGGTCAGGTTGTTTCCATTGTACAGCATCATGAAGGCGACAGAACTCTTTGTTGATGGTTTGGCTTTTTGAGAAAATTGAAAAACTGACAAGCGTGTACTAGACTCACTCACTCTCACGATGCCAGGCAGCAACTCATGAGCTTTGCATCTGTGACCAACTGCCAGAGGAGAAAACCCATGGTTCATTCATTTAGGCAGGAAAAATAAAGATCCGATACTTTTTGTACACACCTCAGATACTCGTGTATAAGTCTCCAAAAAGGTGGGAAAAAACCGGCATGATTCGAGCGTAAGTCGAGGCTAAAAAAAAGATTTTATAAACACCTGAGAGGAAAAATCTTTCTGCCATCTTGTTTTCAGGATTTGACTTATGCATTTGCTTTTTAGAGTGGAAAAGTGGATGAAAAATTGAGGAAAAAGATATGAAATAATGCATTGATTAATGTACTGTATATTGTATATACATGTTCAATGTGCAGTAAGGTATATTAAATTTTTGTACGCTAGAGCTTGGCGATAGTATTGATGGTAGCCCATGTATTGATGTTCAAAAAGTTTCAATATTGAATTTTTCGATATTCTTGAATCTTGTTTCATTTTGAATTCATTTATCTATTTGAATGAAAGGACACTTAAAAACACGGCCAACGTGGCCAACAGTCCCCAACAAAAAGACAACAAATCCAATGCCTTGTGCTCACTAGGATGTTGTCAAGAATCTCTTCGCAAGAATCTCACACACGAGGAGTGCTCAGCGACAAGGTGCATTGTGGATCACAGATTTGGTTGCTTTTGGCAAATGTTCTCTCGGACGTCTTGGAACATTCCAATAAAACTCCATTGTCTCTCTGGTTCTAGGGGACAAACTCTCAATGAACAGTGACACATGTTGAAAAAGACGACAAGCATGTTCTCGATTGAGCTGCAGCTCTGTTTCACCTTCTTTGATTACAGAGATGATAGGCGTTTTTGGCTCTCTATGGTAAATTAGGCATAGGCGTCTCTATGGCTAATTTACCAATTTTAATGCAAAATGTCTTGTTGACTCTTTGTTCCAGCTTGATATCCATTATTTAATCGTAGGCTAACACAAGCTTGTGATCACAAAAATGCCAATTTAACAATTACCAGTGTAAACACAGTGATATCACATGGTACACTGATGGCTTATCAAGGTTACATCTCACAATTGACGCACTACAGAGTTAGTCCGGGAACTTTTTATACCACTTCACATTACAAAGTGTTTCTATTATAGTTCTTTTCTAAATTTCATTTCGTTTACAATTTATTAGTAACGTTATTGAAAAGAAGGCCCTTTGTATCATTCTGGTTTATAAAATCATTACAAGATAAAATACATTTCAGGATGGCAAGTGATCAGGAAACCAATGAAGCTTCTATGCTTCCGTTGATTATTCGTGAGAAGGATACTGAATATCAGGTAATTAAATTATAATCAGGTAATTAATCTGTAGGTCTTGTTTAACAACTTTTAAGAGCTTTTGGGAATTTTTTTTTTGTTTTGTTTTCTAGTTTCACCGTATTGTATTATATGAGAGGCTTTTGAAAGGGTATCCTTATAAACGACCACATATTGTAAAGGAAGCCAAAGTTGATATCCCACCTTTGTACAGAGCTTATGTTTGGGCAACTCTCTTAGATATAGAAGTGAGTTTGGATAGTTTTAATAAAGACCCACGCTCGTATAACTCGAGAAAGTAACATCTCTTAAACTTTTTTCTCCAACTGAAGGGTGATATTTACAAGCGATACGATTCCGTCGATAAAGAAACTCCTACCGTTACTGACAGACAGGTGATGCTCTTTATTTCCTTCTTAAAGTTAATAATTTTACTGGATATTTTATAAGCCTTCTTTCCTAAATATCTAGATTGAAGTTGATATTCCTCGGTGTCATCAATACGACGAGCTGCTTTCTTCTCCGGAAGGACACAGAAAATTCAAACGCCTCCTCAAAGCATGGGTTGTTAGTCATCCGCAGTATGTTTATTGGCAAGGATTGGATTCTTTATGTGCTCCGTTCCTCTACTTAAATTTTAATGATGAAGGTATAATACATTGGGTTATTCAAAAAGTCATTGCGTTGTTTTCCTATACATATTTGTAGTTGTAAATTTAATGTACTGAACGCAGCTATGGATTCATGTATTCATGTGCATTTGACAGCTGACACGTCTTGCTTCGATCAACATGTGTCCAAGTGAAAGAGTCATCACGAGCATTTTTGCTAAGCTTACTTGATTACTTCCAAACTTGATTACACTGGGTACAATGTACAGTTCATTAAACAGTACGTTAATTCACTTTTTATATGAATTTTCCATCGCCAAAACTTCTCCTCAAAGTTAATATGAAAATAACTTCTCAAAAAGATGGCAACTTCAAAACTGCTTTGATCTCACGGAGTTTTGAGCTGCTGGTTTACCATACAAAACTATTGCTGATAATGATGAAACTAAAGAAAACGAAGAAGAATGTTTGAATCTTCAAGAAGAATATTTGACTTTTTTTTTTTTTTTTTTTTTTTGTTGCCATGTCAGGACTGTTGGCCATGTGAGGCGTGGCATTGTCGTGAAGCGGGTTACTCCAGCGGTCGGCATTCTCAGCAGTTTGTTCTTGATGGCCACTGGAAAATTGGAGAACTGCGCAGTATCAATCTGCACTGCCCATGCATGTGTCTCCATACACAATCCACATTCTTGCCCAGATATCCTCAGATTTCACGTTTTCAGCACCGCACGCTGTTCCTCCTTTCTCGCATTTCGGATTATGAATGCCATTACTCTATGTTTGCGAACCGCATACAACCATGTTTTCTATGAACACTAATGACTCGCGTGATTACCTAACGTGTACCCATGCGCCCGTACGTTACAACGAACCTCCACGCGCATATTATTACTGTCATTTCTATAATCTCGTTTTCATTTGACTGATCCTCATATTATAGTATCGCCAATATTGTAAACCATTCTCGAAGTTCAATTTTTATTTAATGCCCTCTCCTCCATTCAAGGAGGCTTAAATAAGAGGAGATGGCACTTCAAAGGACTACATGGATATACGAGGCCTGTGAGAAAAGTATCCGACCTTCGGCCGGGAAAAAAAAAAAATTACACACCTGGAGGATTGGAAACCTAATCACCATCAAAGTAGTCTCCTTGCGACTCCACACACTGCTCCCAGCGGTGCCGCCATTGTTGGAAGCATTCCTGGAAAGCGTCTTTTGGAATGGAGTTTAGCTCGGCTGTCGTTGCAGCCATAATGTCCTCTCTTGTCTGAAATTGCGTTCCTTTCAATGGCCTCTTGAATTTGGGGAACAGCCAGGTCAGGAGAGTATGGAGCCTGTTGTACCACGGGAGTCTGGTTTTTCGCCAAAAAAGTCTGAATCAAGTTTGGTTTTTGAGGCGCCAATTGCCTGTTGACCACAACTGCAGTCTCTTGTGCCGCACTGCATTATGTAGGCGACGGAGGACATCCCTGTAGTACTCTTTGGTGATTGTTTGACCCTGTGGTGCGTACTCGTGGTGTACCACACCGCGAGAGTCAAAGAAAGCAGTCAGCATCACTTTCACATTGCTGCGCACTTGGCGGGCCTTCTTTGGTCTTGGTGACGAGGAATGCTTCCACTGTGACGACTGATGGTTTCCACCTGGCTGTCGCCCAGTTTCTGGCAAAATTTGATGCAGTAACGCTGCTCCAGTCGTTCCGTCATTTTCCTTCAAATCAAAAACCGACGAGAGCACAACACACTACCTCCCTCTAATGCTGATTGCCAGCAACTGACGCTATTGACAGGTGGGAAAAAATTCCCGCATATGCACAAAGGTTCAAGGTCGGCTCATGCAAGCGCGCGCGATCCAAATCCATCAGGTTTTCGCACAAAAAAATTAGGTCGGATACTTTTCTCACAGGCCTCATATAATAATCCTAATCCAGCAGCTCTTCTCGAACGTTTATGTATTTGATTAATTTTGCATGTATTAAAATATATATTGCTCTTATATTAAGCCAATTTGTTTTATTTTTACACTTCATCATAAAGGGGGAAGTGCAACTTAGCTATTGCTGCGACCGATCTTTTTTTTTTTTTTTTTTTTTTTTTTTTTTTTTTTTTTTTTTTTTTTTGAAATAATTACTTTTTATCAATGCAGTTTATCCAACGCGGCAGCATTATTACCTTAAATCACTGTAATTAGCACATGGGTGTATATCATTGAATAATATGTATTTTTTTGAACAAACGGTCTTTGGAAAAAACGCTTTGATTATTTTGAACAACAATTTCGAAAGAATTGAATATATCCGGTCGATGATATCAAATGTCGGATTTCGAGCTGGGTTCCATGGTTCAGCACGGTTTCCACGTTTAGTAGCAAGTACTCATAACAAAGTGGTACATTCCCAAAGATAAACCTATCAGCGACCAGCTGCCTGAAATTTGCATGTCTGTGACAATATTTAATAGCGTTTGAACCCAAGCAAAGATAATCACGACTTCATACAAATTACTTGTGATAATGCATTATGAGTTGAGGTTGAATCCTACTGCATCCAACGCCTCTCGAAACATCAATAAGGTATTCAGTGTAGGCACCGTAAACGAACATACTATCCAATGTTGGTTCTGAAAATTCCATGCTTTTGCGCCATGAAGAAGCGCTGATTCTTGATCGCATTGTCACCTGCAACGAGAAGTAGCTCCTATCGACAATAGGAAACGGTCACCACAGTGGCTGGATGCTGATGAACCCCTTCGACAGTTCTCTAAAGCTCATGGTTACAGTTCGGTGGAACATCCGTACTCCGGACCTCTCCCCTACCGACTACCATCTTTTCCGGAGCCTGGACAATTTTCTCCGGAGGAAAACATTCCTAACCCAAGCAGACGTCGAAAACTCATTCTGGGAGTTTATCGAGTCCCATGACCATGGATTCTATCGGAGAGGGCTCGAGAAGCTGTCAAATCATTGGCAACAATGTTTGGATTGCAATGGGGGTTATTTCGAATAGCACATGTGAAGGCGTCCTTTCTAGAGGGCCATTATAGATGACCTTTGCAATCCAACATTTGACATGCAACGACCTGATAATTTTCATAAATTTAAGAATAATTTCTATTTCACTTCTTCTTTTAATAATAAAATGCTTTCTGTCTTGAAGCTATGGCATATTCTTGCATGTCAGCCTTCATATCCAAGTACCTGCATAAATTTTTTCTCAAAGACAACTCTTCAGTTATACAAGGTAATGATAATGCAATGTCTTAAAATCATTTCCATTAAATTTTCTCTTGGTAATGATTTTTCTGTTTTCACAGAATACTTGGCTGTGTTTTCTCATTTGATTTCATTTTATGATCCCGAGCTAACAAATCACTTAAATAGCATTGGATTCATTCCAGAGGTAAAGAACTGCTTGTTTGCAAGTGTCATAAGTATTATTAATAAAATGAGAATTAGCAAATAAATGCAGGGTGAATCTAAAATAACATGATAAACTGTTTGGTTGATGAGTTATTCTACTACCAAGACACAAAACGAGGGTAGATCAAAAATTTCTCAGACGATTGTTCCTGGAAAAAAATTTTATTGTAGATAACGAAAACAAGTTATTCCTTTTCGAAATGTCGTCCCAGCGTTTGATCCAACTCTCGTAGAATTCCCGGAGACCGTTTTTACCAAGTTTTGTATGAATGCCCCCGACAGCTGTGTTAACTTCCTGATCAGTTGGAAACTTCTTTCCCGAAATTACTTCTTTAACTATAGGAAACTGCTAGAAATCACATGAGGGTAAGTCAGGAGAGTAGAGGGGATGTTCCATGACTTCGATGTTCATTTCTTTCGTAAAGTTAGCAGCGTGTACTGGCTTGTTGTCCTGGTGCAGAATGCATCCTTGCTCCGCAAAATGATTGTTTTTGAGGATGTGAGAGTATTATGCGCCAGTTAGCGCATGGTGAAGCAACGTGATCATGAATGAAGTCTTCAACGTCGAAAAATACAATGTGCACGACTTTTCTGGTGGAGGCAATTAACTACACATGCCTTTTTTGGTGGCAGCAAACCTGTGATTCCACTCTGATGGCTTCCTCTTTCATTCAGGTTTGTAATGGTGCGTCCAACTTTCTCCACGCGTGATTATCTTCCTTAGGAACCTTCCTTTTGAAACTGTCATTTCCATTGTTTTGGAAATTTTAACACGAGCTTGCTGGAAATTTTAACACGGCTTCTGTGAGCAGCTTTGGTACCCAGTGCGGTGAGATATGAGACATTTGAAGGTGTTTGGCCAAAATCGTTTGATGCCATATGATACGACACGCATTGCACTGATCACTCTAATGGATAATCATCTCTCTTCCATGTAAATGGTATGAATGGTATACACTATTTTGTTATGCTAACTGTTTTTGTCAGCCAGAATATCCAGAATCATGCCATTTTCTCATACCTCTTCGAGTCTTGTATGCAAATTGTTTATCACTGACCTAGTTGATGCATCCTCACCATTTGCTTGCTGAATTAATAGACAAGTGTGTGTTGCAGTTTGCTCAGGCCTAACATAACATTTTATTGCGCATCTCTGCTCAGTTTTTTCTGTCTACTTCATACGGTCCTGTTTTTTCATTACGACAGATGATCAAGCTCGTGCGTTGCGTTGCCTAGCAAGTTAACAATGAATCTTATGACATAGCTGTTTGCTGTAATAGAAAGAGTAAAAGAGGGTGATTCTAACGATATGTAAGAGATTGGTAATACTTAAAAAAAATAAACATGTTTAGTCTGAGATACGTTTGATCTACCCTCTTATCTACATGTTTATTGGAAGTTTATTTCTTTGTAGTTTAATTTAGTGATTGATTTAATTTTTTGTGACATGGAATGGAGATTGATGGCTTGTTTAATAACTGTTGTTAGGAACCAATCGGATCATAAGAAAGAATTTTGCTAATACAGTAATCCTTCGGTATCTGCGATTTCACCATCTGCATTCGCGTATCAACGTCAAAGTTTTTGCATACCTCCTCTTCTATATGCAATGGGAAATTCACGTATCTGCGCTTTTGTTCTGATCTATTTTTATCACCATTCCTGTTTCTGCTTCCGGTCTTGAAGGGAATTCTCTTCTTTTCACGTGGGAAAATGTATTGGAGCAAATGAATCCACTGTTTGCACGATAAAGAAAATTGAAGAGGCCATCATGATAAAGATAAATAACATACGCATTTAACTTTGAGTCGACTGGCAACTTGACATCTCCTAACCCCCACTTTCTTATAAGGCTTTAGACCTGTTATCTGTAAATTCAACAGCTTTTGGAACCAAACTCTCGTGGGTAATGAGGGATTTCTGTATTTACTTATTATTTTTCTCTCAAATATCTGTTACTTGGATCTTGCACAGATTATCCAATTGGAACTATAGTCCCCTCTTGCTATCTATGAACTAAGAACGAAGCATGTACGCTCAAGCTGGTATCAATCCGCATTGAAAAATCACTGAAACTATTCTAAAACATCTGCTCAGTGTTTGTATTTTAAATCTCCCAGTAATGGAAAATTGCACAATTTTTAGTAACAACCCCCCTCCCCCCCTCTCCCACACAGAATTTTTTAATATATTGTTATACGTATATAGATAGATGAATCAGAACATGTTATAAGTATAAATTTACCTTTGAATAGCATTCAAGTAGGAATTTCATGTTTTTTCAAAATAAAAATCTGAAACAGTAAAATTAATGCATACGTAATTCGATTTTAGTTCATTATTAGCGGGATGAAGGTTAGGTTAGGAACTTTTGATATTAAAACGAAAGATTAACATTATTGGTTTTCATTAACAGCTGTATGCCATTCCTTGGTTTCTTACCATGTATACACGTAAGTAAATATGTATCTTTATTATTATTTTTTTTTGGCATGTTTTCATCGTTGAATAGCTCTAGTTTTGTTACTGTTTATTTCCCTAGATGTATTTCCATTGCATAAAATATTTCACTTATGGGATACCTTGCTGCTTGGCAACCCATCTTTCCCTTTGTGCATTGGGGTTGCTATTCTACAACAAATGAGAGACAACCTCATGTCATTTGGCTTCAATGAGTGCATCCTTTTATTTTCCGATATGCCAGGTAAAATCATTTGCTTTTCCTGGATTACAATACAAAATTCATTTAAGAATGTTTTAGTATTTGGAAAATATCGTTATTGTAAAGATTTATCATGCAGTATGTTGTTTTGCTAAAGTTAAATTATTTAGTGTCTAAAGCTGATATCTTTTATATACTTAATGCATTCAAAATGTTCTATGGCTGCAAATAAAATACTAAAATACAAGAAGAAAAAAAAGAATTTTATTGAATTAATTTTCTAATACAGTAGAACTCGGATATTACGAATCGGCTACGGGACAAAAATTTTTTCATACTAGCAGTTTTGTAATAACCAAGAAAAAAATTGGAACATGTACTCTGATATATTATATTATTTGATTGTCTCATACACTGACTGAGCAAAACTAATGGGATAGCAGGTCGCTGATTTGCGATCGGACACCAAGTGTGTTCTGCACCCCCTGGAGGCCTACGTGACTGCAATTGTGTGTGGAACCTTATGGGAAATGGCTGTGTTTGATTCATGTGAAATACAATGTCGTTGTGAGTTGACGGCATTCGAACAGGGAATGGTGGTGGGTGCCCGACGCATGGGAAGTTTGATTTTGGCTTCACACGTTCAACCATAGTAGGAGGTTGTACCGAGAATAGTTGGAGGAAGGCCTAACAGTCCACAGCAGACATCATACAAGGCGTCAGCCACCTTTGTGACCGGCAACACCTGGGACAAATGGTCAACAGAGACAGGAGGGTCACAGTGCGACAAATGGACCAATCCAACATCAGCCGAGCTAGAAACAATCTAGGACAATCCGTAGAAACATGCGTGGCTATGGGAGCTGTCGCCCTACACGGGTACCACTGTTAACTCCACATCATCGAACACTCTGGCGTGCATTTGCCTCCAATCACGTCAGATGGACACTGTAACAGTGGCTTAATGTCATAGGGTTGGACGAGTCACAGTATCAACTGCTCCATGCTGATGGGAGGCATCGTGTGTGCGCAGAGCTCATGAGGCGATGGATCTGTCATGCCAAATGGTGCATTTTCCTGGCATGGAATGGGCCCTCTTGTTTTTCTGGAAAACACATTGAATGGTCTGTGGTAATATCAACTGCTTGAAGACCCCCCCCCCCATTTTTGGCCTTCCAACACCCCAAATGACCTTGCCATCTTTCAAGATGACCATTTTGTTCGATTTGTTGGAAAGATCGTTTAACTCTTTCGATGAAAGAGCTTCTTGCTCTTGTTTGCCTACCTTGTCATCGTGTTGTCAACTTAAAAAAATTTTCCCCGCTAAAACCGAACTAAAAATCCGCTAGATTCTATTGTTCTAATGTAATTTTAGCGGATTTTTGCAAAATTTTTGTGTAAAATCCGCTAAGTTGGTAACACAGCTCGTTATCACGCTACTCGGATCCACCATTTTGGTTTTTTGCGGATATGTTCTATAATGGCTTCATCAGTTAATGGCTCTGCTGTTATCAACGTCAACAAAGTCTTTAAAATTAATTCCGCAGACCTACTCTCTGTAAGCCTCCTGACTGCGGATGATCTCTCGCTCCTCGAATGCTAGAAAATCGGGAAAATGACATCACCAGTTTATAACCAACCAGTCACTAATCTCATCCACAGATAAGAAACAAATGTCACGTGATGTTGCATTTTATCAATGGGGTGATTTAGAATTGTTTCAGGTGATTTTCGGATGAATTTTGCATGCATCTTTTTTGGAATATCCGAGTTTGCAAATAAAAACCGTTCGTAATATTTGGGAAATTTAACAAGAAAAACGTCATTTGGTGTCGGGACGTGAAAAAATTTCGTATTCAGCCAGTTTTTGTATTATCAGGTCGTTGCATATCAAATGTCTGATTTCGAGGTGGGTTCCGCGCTTCAGTACGTTTAGTAGCAAGTACCCATAAGAAAGTGGTACATTCCAAGAGAAAACTATCAGCGACCAGCTGCCTGAAATTTGCATGTCTGCGATGATATTTAATAGCGTTTGAACCCAAGCGAAGATAGTGATGACTTCATACGAATTACGTGTAATAATGCATTACGAGTTCAAGTTGAATTACACTGCATCCAACGCCTCTCGAAACATCAATAAGGTATTCAGTGTAGGCACCATAAACGAACGTACTGTCCACATTGGTTCCAAAAATTCTGGACGGGCGTGGCAAACGAGCCACGCGACAGACCACCCAACGTGTTGAATGACGCTGATCTGAAGCCATCTGTGGAAGAGGACCTGTCATAAACTGTTTGGGACCTTGCAGGGGATCATGCTGTGTCAGCATCAACTGTCAGTAGACATCTTAGGACCATCGGCAAGGTGAAAAACCAGGACAAATGAGTCCCACATGAACTTACAGAAAACCAAAAAGAGCGTCAGTTGGAGGTGTGTACGGAATTGCTTTTGCGCCATGAAGAAGTGGGGATTCATGATCACATTGTCACCTACGACAAGAAGCGGCTCATATACGACAATAGGAAACGGTCAGCATAGTGGCTGGATGCTTATGAACCCCCACGACAGTTCCCTAAAACCCCCGTTGCACCCCAAGAAGCTCGTGGTTGCCGTTTGGTGGAACATCCGTACTCTCCGGACCTCTCCCCTACCGATTACCATCTTTTCCAGAGCCGGACAATTTTTTCCAGAGGATAACATTCCTAACCCAAGCAGAGGTCGAAAACGCATTCCGGGAGTTTGAGTCCCGTGACCATGGATTTTATCGGAGAGGGCTCGAGAAGCTGCCAAATTGTTGGCAACAATGTTTGGATTGCAATGGGGGTTATTTCGAATCGCACGTGTTAAGGTGTCCTTTCTAGAGGGCCATTACAGATGACCTCTGCAATCCGATATTTGATATGCAACGACCTGATAATAGAGTTCGTAATATCCAACTTCTACTGTATATTCTTTCCCTTTCCACACACTGTGTACAGTGTCATACATGCTTTCAAAGGTCCCTTGAAAATCACATTCCTCTGGAACGACTCCATGTCTTCTAAATGCTCTCCTTTTAATGCAGATTTAAGCTTTGGAAAGAACATGGAGTCTGCAGGAGCCAAGTCAAGTGAATACAGATGGTGTTCAGTTCTTCTGTTTCTGGTATAGAGGGTAGATCGTCAGCGAGTGGGCCTCCCCAAGTAATGATCTGGGCACCTATTCCTACTAGGGAATTTTGCACCATCCCAATATCAATTAACGACTGCTACGAGTTAACAATAGCAGCTGCGACCACAACTTTACATGCCCTCTGAAGTACAGGGGGAACAAGATATATATCCGTGGACTGTCACCAAACCAATGGCTGGCCGTGGCAAAGTTACTGAACTCCACTGATTTGGTAAACTGATCAGCAGACAACCAGGCCCTGAACACCCCCCTGATGTTCAATGCAAATTGTATGACACCCCTGTCTCAGATCGTCTTCCAGCGAGACGCCCAACTATGTTCTATAGTTTCTCGAGGTGGCACTGCCAATATGTTTTATAAAAGATCAGTTCCAGGACATTTTTGAATGCACTGCGTATTATTTTTCCTATTTTTAACAATGCGTTGTTATTATTATTATTATTTTATCTTTCTCTCTAGCAGAAATTGACATCGAAACTTGTGTTAATGACTCGATAAAGATTTTCTGCTTGACACCAAAAAGTGCAACTTACAGGCAGCACGAAAAACCTCAGGAGAAGAGTAAATATAGAAGTCAAATGGGAGCTGATCGCTTTAACAATGACTTGGTGTGAATTTTTTTATAAATTTATTAACTCAATTACAGTGCGACCTCTCATAAGGGACACATTAACATTTGTACTGTGTAAAGCGGATATATCCACACAAAATTTCATTACCTTTACCTGCAGAAATCTGATTCATCTGTCATAGAATGTGTGTCCGGGAATGACGCGTTTAAGCGACCAAGGCATCATTTCCTTGCTGGAATTTACAACAGCATGCATTGCTTTACAAATGCAGAGCTTACAAATATCCACAACTTGACCTAAACCATATCACATCTGCTAGCACTGACAGATCCACTTTCGCAATGCTGGCAGTGCACACGCTCAAACGTTTGTCGTTTCGGCAGTTGCCTCATAAGGACTCTTTCCCCGTACAGCCTCTGAGCAGCTAGTCAGTTTTAGTTTGCTGCCCCATACTTCATATGGATATTTGCAGGCTCTCATTTGTAAAGCAATGCACGTTGTTGTAAATCCCAGCGGGATGTCATCGACTGCCGCGCTTAAACTCATCATTTCCGGACACACAGTCTATGGTGGAAAATGCTTATTTTGGTCCCCTCTACCACCTTTTAAAATTTTGCCAGATATTTTCTGTGCATTCTGTATTTAAGAGACACTCAAAATTATGAGAAATTTGAGGTAGAAAATATTACTTGAAGGTCATTCTCATGAAATGAATGCTAAGATCTGTCTTTTGTTCGTTTTGTATTGTTGAAATCGAGCGAACCATTCAAAATCACCATGCTTTTACCAAGTTTTCAACATAATTTAGGGTGTGTCTAAAAAGTCCGACCGGTTGCGACCGCTCAAAGCCCGTCACAAAGCTAGCTTTGGAGCCACCAGTGACTGATTCGAAATTTTGACTATGTCCGATCGATGTGGGAATGATGCAGGCATACGTAGCTGGCTTATTCATTTTAAATTTTCTGCCGATTCGAACAACCCTCGATTCATAAAGTAACAACCGGTCGCGATGAGTGTTTTCATAATGCGACCGGTTGTGTTAATCGTGATCGGAGTCCAGTGTCGGTCGCGGTCGGCTGCCTCGGTAAGTAGAATCAAGATGGTGGACAAAAGTAGAAAATTCAAGTGTTCAAGTGCCCGATACGTAATAAATATATTTTGGATAAAGGAGATGGCGAAATATGATGAGGAACCTTGCTGTGATGCCATTTTGAAGCAAAATGCTCATCACCACGCATTCCATGAACTAACAAACGGAAGCAAACTGCCGCTGATCCTAACACGTAACCTGTTGGCGACAGGTCGGACTTTTTAGACACACCCTTAATGTTTGCCCTATTCCATGTTTAATATTGGAACATCAGCTAATGACTGCGTGCGATTGAAGCACGCCAATATATAGATGCACGCAACTTTTTTGTTGCAACTTGTACACACAGCAACAAGGATAGTTATAGATCGGAAACACGCATCATCGTGGTCACACATGCTGGAACATGTTCAAAGTAGTGTCAGTCTCGTTTATTAATTGTCGAACTTTGTACATTAACGAGACAATAATTATGAGGAAGTCTCAGAGCCGTTGTAGTATGATGTTTGACAGTTTCTTTATGTATCAAGGATTCATTTTAAGGGAGAAAATGACCAGTCCCAACAGTGTCCCTTATTGTGAAGTAGCATTGTATAAGGAGCGTTCAAAAAGAAACGAGCTGGAGGCCTAGGAACAGAAACCAGTACCTGTATGTCAGAAGAATTGGCCCTGGCTGTTGAGGCACTTGTCCCACTGCGACACAAGGCGGTGAATGGCTGTCTCATAAAATTCCCGGGGCTGCATTGTGAACTAGTTCCGCATGTACTACTTGATGTCGTCGTCCGAGGTGAATGAGTACCTGGCACGAGTGGTGGCTGGAGATGAGTCTTGGTGTCATCACTACGAACCAGAATTGAGACGACGATGTCAAGCAGTACGTGGAGAACTGGTTCACAACGCAGCCCCGGGAATTTTACGAGACAGCCATTCACTGCCTTGTGTCGCAGTGGGACAAGTACCTCAACAGCCAGGTACTGGTTTCTGTTCCTAGGCCTCCAGCTCGTTTCTTTTTGAATGCTCCTAATATTTTTGATCAAATAACAGTTGCACTGGCAAAAACTTTGATTCTGTGAACAATATGAAAAAAAAAAAAAATTGTTTCGGTATTAAACCATCGTCAGTTTAAATAATGCATTTCTGGACATACTCACTGGACATTTTTTGTTCCTGGTCCTGCCAGGAAGCACCTGGGGTGTCAGGGATCTATGGTAACAAGTTAGAGGGCCAAAGAAGGTAGAAAACCCCTTTCACCACCATCGAATGTGTTCAGTCTGGTAGCCCTGCATCGCAGTTTCCACTGCAAGAGGTTGAATGCACAACACCAAGATCAATACATAACCACTCCTGTTGACACGCTTTTACGGTCATCTCTTTCCGAGGGCCCTTTTAAGTAGGCCAAAACCACAGAATCCACAGGTGATGCATCTGACGACTTGATAGGTATGTTGCTGAATGGAATGGAGCGAATTCCAGTATCTTCTTGCATGTGTTCCAAGAACAAAAGAGTTGAAGTGAAATGAATGCATGTGTCACATTTAAATATGCTAATTGTTACCCTAGATCCCTATTCTGAAGTGTTTTGTGCAACATGAACACTTCAAGCCTATTTGATACGAGTTTACTTTAAAATTTTGCTTGCATTTTTCAGACAACTCAATTGAATAATACTGCATTGAAATTGTATTAAGTTTACAAATTTCCTTAAAATTTGTCGTTTCAGGAGATGGATCCCATTCCTCTGAGCCAACTGAAATCTGAAATAACACCTAGAATATCAGCAGCCGATTTGTTGGAATTACTGGAATTAGATGCCAAAGGAAAATCTACAAAGCGTAAATTACTCGTCATTGATGTCCGTAATGCTGATGAATATCCTTTTCAATGGGTTTATAGAAGGTGTTTACTGTTGTGATAAATCTTTTCTGTAATGTTGTTGATTGTACTTGGTCATTCTAACACTGTCTCAAAAGTATAGTCGCAGAATGCCATACTCATAGAAATCCTTTGGCTGCTGTTGGAACCATTTGTCCCCGCAGTGTTTTTTGAGTTCACCAAAGATGTGGAAGTCACATGGGGACAGATATGGACTATACCGGGGGGGGGGGGGCACTCAGGACTTCTTTCTTGAATTTTTGCAGACGTTCCTTTGGCTGTGTGTTATCGTGCAAGAGGATGATACTACAAGAAAGTTTACCATGACATTTTGATTTGATTGTTTTCCCGAGCATCGAGCATATTTCCATGCTGCCCCTTTTTTGATGTCTCCATTGTATGTCACTTTCAAAAAAAGAATGAATGGATACAGTTGTTGCTCGCTTATCGTCCCTTGCTCATTCCCTGCTGGTCATGTAACGCATCTACCCGCTTTTTCATAAAACAAGACCAATGAAACGAACTAATCAGAATTGGCTGCTTATCACGTAGTTACTCCGTTCATTGCTCCATGATCTGGCACTTTAGAGCTACACACATTTCAATAAATTTTCCTTTACATAGAGTACATTAACGGTGTGTTTAAAAAGCCCGACCAGTCGAAGCCCTTTGTGTACAGCCTGTACATAAAGTAACAACCAGTTGCGATGAGAGTTTTCATAAAGCAAACTGTCGCACTCATTCTTCTCAACCATTCGCACTAATCGCGATCGGAGTCCAACGCCGATCGGCTGCCTCGACGAATAGAATCAAAATGGCAGATGGACGTAGACAACAAATTCAAGTGTTCGGGCACCCAATATGTAATGAATGTTTTTTGGAGAAAGGAGATGCCAAAATTCATATTGGGCAGCATCAAGAAACGAGGAATGATCAATTTTCATTCATTAATTTATTCTTTTAAATTATGCCCTCAAAAACTTACTTTTATTGAGCATGTTTCTCCAAAACTAATGCACACACATGCGGAAATACTGAAGTGACTATGGAGCTCTGTGGTCTTGATAACTCAGATTCCTGCTGTCCCTATCTACTATGCCCTCTTCAGTGAAATGAAGAAGCCCCTATGTGGCTGTCAGATTTGCCCTGGACAATAACACCATGCAAGCAGCCACCAGAGAATGGCACAGTGCGACCATACAAAAGAATGATGCATAGCTCTTCAGGAATACCATATATAGGTTCGTCCACGTCTAAGTCTCTCCCCATTTTTAGGCCCCAAAATTGGAAAAAATGAATGCCCACTTTTTAGTCGATATCCAAAAATTTATGCATAAATTCAACTAACTAAGTATTTTTTCCAATAAATATCTACTGGTATTTTAATTTACAAAACATATTTACAAAATTATTGCAAATTGTATTAGAGGTAGGTACATTTTACGACGGGCGGTATTAAAGTCATTACAATCATCCAGAAGACTTAGAGATGGGGTGGTAGCATCCATCCTTCTCCACATAAGCACTTCGCAGGGCCACACATTTTTCTCAACGTTGGATGTCCTGTTGGATGCCACTTTTATAGAAGTCATCCTTTTGGCTGTTGAGGAAATGCCATCCACAAAGCAGATTCTTCAGGCAGGAAAGAGGAAGGCGCTTTGGGCCAAGTTGGATGAATATGGTGGATAGGGCACTATTTCGAAACCCTGCTCTGCCACAACACATGTGGTTTCATGTGCTGAAGTGTTGTCGTGATACTTGGTCTGACAGGACTATCGTCTCCTTTTGCTTTGGCCGGCCAGGTGGCCGAGAGGGCTAGGGCGTAGGCTTTCTAGTTTTCAAGTCCGCTTGGTCGTGGGTTCGAATCCAGTCGTGGGCTTGGATGTTTGTGTTTGTCCTGGGCTGCATACAGATATAACTTGTGTAAAAGGTGCAAAATGACCTTAGTAGTAGATGCCAAAAATTCTAATAAACCAACCAAACCTCCCTTTTGTTTTGTAACTTTTGGCTTGTTACAGATGGAGGGGTGTCTGCTCCAAGGTTCATCTTTAATGCTTGTCTGGCTGCACTGGAAACTTCGATGCCGCATGGTGACGGTCTCGTACGATGGGGCATTATCACCATAAACTGCCACTAACTACTCATGGATTTGTTTGACATTGTTCTCCTTCAAATGCAGGGACCTTATCATGGCTCGCACCTCCGATTTTACAATGGGCTGTGCCACATTGCTTTCGACGCTCTGGTGGCATTTAGCGATAATGCACCAAACTCTGCTTTGTATCCTCCAGCAGTCGAGGGATGTCGCTTCCCAGTGGCACTACACATTTCCAAAAGTGATCCTTCTTTCATGTTGAATGTAATGACTTTACGACTGCCCCTCGTTTATGTTTGATTGGTCAATTACAGGTAAACGTTTATGTTACACTCCATGAAACGGGCGCCATTCTGCATAATCGGAGATCTATTTCCCTGCAGGTTATTCCGTGTTTAGAGATTATTTTTTAGGTTTTTGTAAAGCTTAAACATGATCAATGTTACTTATTTTTCTTAATCACGAATTTAAATTTATGCGAGGTGCTATTCCAGATAGCATAAACATTCCTTTTCAAACTGCCTTTGCACCTGATGGAAGTCTTAATATGTGCAACGAAGTTAGCATCTTGAATGCAAATAAAGGACGATTACTCGTGATAGTAGGAAAACGAGATAACAATGCTATAAATGTAAGTAAAACGATGTAGAAAATTAATTTATTTGGTACAAACTGCTTAATTAATAAATAATTTACTTACTAAACAAAAATAATATTATACAAATCTCCCCCCTCCCTCTTATACAGTTTGCAGAACAGCTTGTGAGACTTTGTTATCCACGTGTGTCCACTCTTCACAAAGGAATCGATGTCCTTAGGCCTACGGGGATTCTAGTTGTTCCTGCTGCAGATGTTTAATTTAATCGTTTTCACTTCTCATATGTTCATTTTGTCTACAATAAACAGCAAATTAGATTAATTTTTAATATCATTGCATTGTAAATCGTAAGAGAAAATAAAATTTTCATTATCTGTGCAACAATTCTACTATCATAATGATCCTGATCCCCACTTTCAGGACTGTTATTATTATTATTTCTGTAAGTGTCGTACAAATGAAAACGAAAATTTGTGTGGGGGAAAAAGAGTGTAGGATCGTAAGTTTTTGTTTTCAACAATTGCAAAACCCCACGTGAGAAAGAACGATAACTTGTGCTTCGAAGCTCTGCAAGCGATCGCTTTGTCCAAACAGCAAAATGGAGTCGACGAAACGGGGACAGAGAGCAGTAATTCATTTTTTGACATGTGAAGGAGTTTCAGTTTCTGAAATTCATCGTCTTATGCGGAACGTCTATGGAAATGACTGTCTAACCTTCATTCGTGTTTGGGCAGGGAGCAAGAGGTTTTCGTTGCAAGATGATCAATGACCTGGACAAGCAAACCGTGCCATCACCGATGATTCCAAAGCCAAAATTGACGCTGTCTTAAAGGAAAACAGAAGAGTGACAATCGATGTAGTGGTTGCTAAAACTTGCCTCAGTCGTGTAACTGTTCACTCCATTATCAGGAACCATGTGCACAATGGGTCCCGCATCATTTGACATCGGAACTCGAATAGCCATGTCCCTGCAACATTTGACTCGCTACGAACAGGAAGGAGAGTTTTCTCGACAGAATCGTTACAGGGGATGAAACTTGGAGCTTTCATTTCCAGCCCGAAACAAATGACAAAGTCGTTAATGGAAGCATTATGGGTCACCACCCTCGAAAAAATCAAAAGCAACCACAAACAGGTCCATGTTTTTTGATCGCAAAGGCCCGATTTTACTGGACTTTCTTGAAAAAGGCACCACAGTTAACGCAGCACGATATGGGGAAACATTGAAGGCACTGCGCACGGCCATCCAATCCAAGCGTCCTGGACTTCTCCCAGAAGGAGTGCTTCTTCTCCACGACAACGTACATCCTCACACCTTGAAAACAACGGTAGACCTCATCAAAAAGTTCACCTTACAGCCCTGATTGGTCCCCATGTGACTTTCACGTGTTTGGGGATCTCAAGAAACATCTGAAAGTCTGCAGGTTTCAGACAGACGATGAAGTGAAGGAAGAGGTTTTGGAATGGTTCCACACGCAACCGAAAGACTTCTTCCGAAGGAATTACACGCTTTGTTACTACACAGTGGGATAAATGCCTTAACTCATTTGGAGAGTATTTTTAAATTCCTTGTATACACTTTGGATCAAATAAATAATTTTCGTTTTCATTTGTACGGCCCTTATGTTTATAACCTATATAAACATTTTATCCTTAAAATTATAAGATTTTGGAAAATGTATTGAATTGCCTAGAAAAGTCGTGGAATTTCATCTTTGATCAAGTGTACGAACCCTGACTTGCTAATTACAAGATGAGACAATTAATAAACAAGACTGGAGCAATACAAGACATTTCTGGCAAAACTGTGTAATATTTTTTAAAGTAGTTTCCTTCTGAGGCTACACAAGTATTGCACTGTTCATACAAGTTTTGGAAACGTGCTTTAGAGTCGTCTGTCTTAACCCTTCCAAGTTCAGCTGTAACGTTCTTTTTCATGTCCTCTAAATTCTCAGTCCTTTCATGTTTGTTTCCACCTTTGGGAAGAGGAAAAAGTCTGGGTAATAATGAGGATGATAAAGCTCCACAATTCCATTACTTGCTAAGAAGTCCTTGCCAAACACTGTTGTGTGCTGTGTGGCATTATCGTGCAGTACGAACCAACTCCCTTTTGCATGAAATTGTGGCTGTACTCAATGATGGATTTTCTTAATCAGATGCTGCAAAATCTGCCTGCAGAACTCCAATGAAAGGTTTGAAAAGCTCCGTGATGTTGAGGACCATCATTCCATGCTCTGTCATTTTATTTCGGGGTCATATTGATAGCACCAGGTTTCATCCTCTGTCACAACTGAATCCAGAAAGGTCGGGTTGCATGTGTGGGCCACGATGAATTCCGTGCAAGCATCCACTTTGTTTCCTTTTTTGCTCATCTAATAAGAAATGTGGCAAAAACTGAGCACACAGTTTCCTTTTGCCCAAATCTTGTGTCAATATTACGCAAACTGTTTCTCGATGAATATTTAAAGACTTCTTCCACCATCTTAAGGTTCATTTGCTAATCACTTAACAAAAGTTCTCTCATCTTCTTGATCGTTGAACAGTTTTCGGATGCCCCGTGTGTTCGTCGTCTTTCAGCGCTTCCCGGCCATCACGAAATCTAGCGAATCATTCAAAACCATGTGCACGAGATAGTCCATCTCACCATACACTTGCTTTATGAACTTGTAAGTTTCCGTAGCGATTTCTCAGATTTAAAATGAACTTAATGTTTGTCCTTTGTTCCATGTTTAATATTGGAGCATCAACTAATGACTGCGTACGGTTGGAACATGAGAATATGTAGGCACTTGCAACTTGTACACGGCAACAAGGATAGTAATGGTCACACATGCTTGAGCATGTTCAGAGTAGTGTCAGTCTCGTTTATTAATTGTCGAGCCTTGTACATGCCACAGAATGAAAACTAGAAATTTTTGTAATTTTTTTTCAAATCATGAAGGAAAAAGATAATTAACTTACAAATATGGTTGCTGATGGCAATCTTTTCTCGCTGACTTCTTCTAATTGTAGCTGTTCAGCTGGGATATTCTGGTCTCCATCGGAGGTGTGACTAGAACGGACTGCTGACAACAGCCGTTTCATGAGACCAAATTCCTACCAATTCAAAGTTTTCAGTTATTAAGTTTATTTATTTATATAAATACAGTACAAATAAAATTTAAACCAATCAATTCTACAAAGGGTTGTTAGGGATCTACGATAACAATGCATATTAAAGTGGCATGCACATGTGTTTTCCACATGAGCTATCACATGAAGTATTGTTAGGGCAGTTATTAAAATAGTTAATATTTGAACAGTAAGCTAAAAACATTGAGTTATGCCATCGAATCCATAACCACTATTGTCGGCTGGAAAATTTGGACTCTCGTCACTGGATGTAATCTACCAACACAACGGGCCCTTGCACATCTGTGTACAGGTAAAAACATTGATCAACCTGATTTACAACTGGAGAAGCGATGCAAGAGCCACGTTCACAGTCGTATAAGAAATAAGTTGTTGCCATGCTATGGAGGGTTGCCCCAGTTAAGCTCGGTTGACTTTGGGCCATTCCCATTTCTGTGGGTGAGTCTAAGCAGAATTTCAATATATTCAAGAATGGTGTCTAAAATTGCTGTTTATGGCAAGGGTACATCATTTGACTTTCTGATGCCAAGTACAGTCAATCAATGATAGTGTATGTTGTGTGTGGGTCATATAATCCAACTACACAAAAATGGATTCCCACCTGAAGCCCAAGCTTCAAAAAAAAAAGACCTGGAAGTGAGCGCAGCCCAGTCGCACCTTAGCTACCATAAAACGTGTCAAGGCAGCAGTCCAAGCCCAAAGGAGCATTGCCAGCCACGTAGGGACATCCAAAGGCACCGTCTGGCGCATCATCCACAACAACCTAGCATTAGAACGGCGTCATAAAGCAAGAGGACACGCATCAGGGAGAGGTTCTCTAACGCCATTTAGTCCCTTTTATTTTATCTTAGTCACCAAACGTGTCATACCTTTTAGTGCTGGCCCTGTGAAGTTGCCGGATGCCTCACCAATGGATTTCTGCAGCTTTGTTCTCTTAAAACGAGGTTTTGCTTCCGGGTGCGCTACCGCTGTTGAAGGCCTTAGGAAAGTGTGTCAGGAGGCGTGGGCTAACATTCCACGTCCAATGCTGCACTGTAGCTTTCTGCAATGGAAACTGCGATGCTAGGCGATAGTCTATAACCAGGGCCATCACATAGAGCACAATAGATGGTGGAGGAAGGGAATTTCATCGTAAAAAATGACACCCAAATTTGACCAAGCTTAACTGGGGCAACCCTCTGTATGTTCAAGAGCAACGGAACAACTACCATAAACTGTATGAAAGATACCTGGTCGATGAAAAATGGAAATACATGATCACACAAGATGAGGCGTATGTTTATTTAAGTGACCGCAACGAGAACAGAGCAAACTTTTTCAAAAGAAACTGATCAATCATAAAACAAACGAGAAAGATTTTACTGCCATGGCGGGTAAAAGGAGCACATTTACAACAGCGACAAATAGCCAGATAGTGTATGTAGAAATCTCATATTTTAATTTTTTTGTACGTGTAACCCCAAATTATGAATGCACTGGTCAGCCCTCTGAGAGATGCCAATGTTAATTTATTTAAAATTACCTCTCTCTGATTTAGTAATCGCTCCAAATCTTGTGTCAACAGATTTCGTACTTGGATGTGACGATTATTTTCTTCTTCAAGTACCCTTTGTACACGGGGAAGAAAAACACAAAGATCACGTTACTGAATATAAATCAAAAGTTACGTCCTATATCAAACTTACCTTAAAGCTTTCTTTGTTTTTTCCAAATCTTCTTTCAACTCTGCGATTTGGTTATCTTTATTACGGATTTTATCAATCATATAATTATACGGCTGCTCCGTTTGCTCCAGAAGATTATTAGCGTTTTTAAGCTGCAACGAAAATTTCATGGCAATGCTGATTAAGAAAAAAATAAATAAAATCGCTGAAGCTATCGCAGAGTGTGGCAAACTTTTCAAAACACTCTCGAATATTTCATAATACATTTAAATGTACGAGGGGCAGTCATAAAGTCATTACAATCGACATAAAAAAACTTTATGTCACTGGGAAGCGACATCCCTTGAGTACGGGAGGATACAAAGTGGCATTTGGTATACTGCTAAACGCCGCCAGAGCGTCGGAAGAAACATGACACAGCCATGATAAGGTGCCTGCAATTTAAGGGGAACAACGAAAAACATCTATGAGGAGTTAGTGGCCGTTTAATGGTGACAATGCCCCATCGTACGAGATAGTCGCCATGTGGCGTCAATGTTTCCAGAGAGGTCAAACAATAGTGTAAGACGAACCTCAGAGCAGCCCCCCTTCTCTGTGATGAGCCACAAACTGCAAAGCAAGTGGATAAAATAGTCCTCTGAAATCACCGCATCACCGTGGAACATGTGCCAAGCAACGTTTTCCTCTTCCCTTGCCTGAAGAACCTGCTTTGTGGACGGCATTTCAAAGACGAGGACAAGGTTATCTTTGACGTGGAGCAGTTCCTCAACAGCCAAAAGGAGGACTTCCATAAAAGTGGCATCCAGCAAGTCGTCCATTGCTGGGGAAAGCACGTGACCCTGGTAGGTGACGCATTTGTGGAAAAGGACTGACGCTACCACCACACAGTCAATCTTCCGGCTGATTGTAATGACTTTATGAGTGCCCCTCGTAAAGGGCCTCTTCACTCTGTTTCTTTTTATTCAGACCTCAATATATTGTGCCGATACCAACCTTTTCAGAAATGTCCGATAATTTTTGCCGCTCTACATCTATTTCTCTCCTTAAACTTGCATTTGCTTTTTCTAATGAAATTATCTTTTTTGCTAGTTTAACGCTAAAGAAAAGAAAAAAGTAAATCACAAAATATATATGAAGACGCATACAACAATATCTTATGATACATGATAATTAAATACATTAGTACCATCTTACAGTCAGTACATATCTCCTCGTTTATCACAGGAGTTTGGTTCACACTCTCAGGACTACACTCTTTTCACAACGATGGACGACTTGCTAGAGACCACTTTTATAGAACTCCTCCTTTTGGCTGTTGTGGAACTGCTCCACCTTGAAGACGATCTCGTAACAACTGCAGCAGATTCCGGTAGTACACTCACAGACAAGGGATTGTCTGACTTTCCTTTGCAATTTGTGGCTCGTCACAGATGGAGGGGCATCTGCTCCGAAGATGGGCTTCCATACTTGTCTGGTCACACCAGAAACATCAACAACATGCCGACTATCTCGTATGATGGGGCATTGTCACCATAAATGGCCAGTAATTCCTCATGTATTTGTTTGGCGTTGTTCCCCTTCAAATGCAGGAGTCTTATTACAGGTCGCACCTCCAATTTACCATTGCTCTAGTAGTAGTTAGCGATACTGAACCAAACGTGGCTTTGTATCCTCCAGTGGCACCAGCTATCATTCTTTCACATTGATTATAATGACTTTATGATGCCCCTCGTATATTAATCGTACGATCAGCTTCTGAATACCATCCTCACAGAAATTGGCTGCCTGATTTGCTAACCACTCCAGCACACAGTTGCGCAAAATCAATCCTTTAGCTGGTGCATTAACTTTCCTTGAAAGGTGCCCTGACAAAGGGAATAAGGTTTTAAACCAAATTGTCCCTGCTCACGTGACACCAGAATCAAAGCAACAGTCTATGGAATGGAGGCATTCAACATCACCCAAGAAAGTGATAGCTGAGGATAGATGTACCTAAAACATACAAGGCCTGTGAGAAAAGTATCTGACCTTGTTTTTTTTTGCGAAAACCTGATGGATTTGGATTGCGCGCGCTTGCATGAGCCGACCTTGAACCTTTGTGCGTATGCGTGAATTTTTTCCCGCCTCTCAATAGCGTCAGTTGCTGGCAATGAGCATTAGAGGGAGGTAGTGTTTGTGCTCTCGTCTGTTTTTGATTTGGAGGCTTTCGGTGACGATGCTATAGTCGTACCCGTACACCCAGGACTCGTCACCAGTGATTATGGTGTTCATGAAGTCGGGGTCACTGTTTGCGGAGGCCAGCATGTCCTGTGAGACGTCAACACGAAGTTGCTTTTGTTCTGCCGTCAGCAGCTTCGGCACGAATTTCGCCGCCACTCTCTTCATGGCCAAATCTTCGGTCAGAATGGAACGTGCCGAAAACGTACTGATGCCCACCTCTTCCGCAACTTCTCGGATAGTCACACGACGGTCCCGCATCACCACAGCGTTCACTTTGGCAATGACCTGGTCATTTCGGCATGCTGATGGCCGACCGGTTGTACCAGTCCTTAATCTGTGTAATGCCCATAGCATCGTCACCGAAAGCCGTCTGAATCTTCCGGATGGTTTCCACCTGGCTGTCGCCCGGTTTCTGGCAAAATTTGATGCAGTAACGCTGCTCCAGTCGTTCCGTCATTTTCCTTCAAATCAAAAACCGACGAGAGCACAACACGCTACCTCTCTCTAATGCTGATTGCTAGCAACTGACGCTATTGAAAGGCGGGAAAAAATTCACGCATACGCACAAAGGTTCAAGGTCGTCTCATGCAAGCGCGCGCGATCCAAATCCATCAGGTTTTCGCAAAAAAAATTAAGGTCGGATACTTTTCTCACAGGCCTCGTATTAACTCAAATTATTTATTTAATGACGAAAACTCACCATTTTAGTATTTGCCTCTTTGCCGTGTTTAGCCTAGCTCCATTAAATTCGCAAGTTAATAACATTTTTTCTGCTTCTATATCATCATCAACTGTAATTAACCATGTACAATTAGTAAATTAACGTCAATTTTAATAAAATCTTGTAAACATTCCAAGGAGGAACTTGGACGTTTTGGATAGAGACAGACTATCCTTTATCAAAGCAAAAAGGATAATTCTCTAAAAGCAAATAGAATATTGGAGAATTATCCTCAAGTTAAGGTTAGGTTAGGTTAATTAAAAATACAAAATACCAGCTCAACCTTCCATATTCCCCTTCCTCATGATATCAATCCTGAACTTGAGGTTTACATCAAGTCCATACAAAATGACATCCTCTCCATTACTAAAAATATTAAAACACCTCTTCCTAACCTCACCAATAACGAATTTCTTTGTATCAAACGCCTTAGTAATAACCCTGATATAACAATTAAGCCCGCAGACAAAGGGGGCGCTATTGTTGTTATGAACACTTCTGACTACATTAACGAAGCTAATAGACAACTCTCTGATATCACGTTCTACAAGAAACTAACCTCCGACCCTACTGACACATTCAACACCGAACTTAAAAATATCCTCTTTCGGCTTGAATCCTCCTCCCAAATCGATAAAAAAAAAACCGCCTCTTCCTCCTTCCTAAATGCAGTTCCCCTGGTCGTTTCTACCTTCTTCCCAAGATTCATAAACCTGGCAATCCCGGCCATCCAATCATCTCTTGTAACAACACCCTCTGTGAGCCACTTTCTGCTTATGTCGACCACCACAAACGCCACATCCCACCCAGTCTTCCTTCCTATATCAAAGATACTAACCATTTTCTCTCCCATATCCAGTGCCTTAACGACTCTAATTACGATTTTAAGAACGTCTTCCTCTGCACACTTGATGTCTCTTCTCTCTACACTAACATTCCTCATGATGATGGATTGAAGCTGTTCGCAACAGTCTCGAGGCTAACAAACCTTTCCAAGTTCCTTCTACTGACACCATCCTAACCTCCAATTTCTTCACTTTTAACAATGAGTATTACAACCTCTGACAATTAAGTTTGGTGAATGAGTTCACACAACAAAATGCAAAACAGATAGAGCCACATTTACTTTATTGTCCTTCGAAATAATCACCCTGGAAGGCAATATACTTTTGGGATCGGGTGTATAAGTCCTGGAAGCTCCTTAGGGATGGCTTTAAGTTCACGTGTCACATTTGCTTGAATGTCTGGAATGTCCGCAAATCTGTGTCCCTTTAAGGCCCGTTTCAGGCGTGGGAACAAGAAAAAGTCTGCCGGTGCCAAGTTTGGTGAATAAGGTGGATGAGCTATGGATACGACCCCTTTGTTGGCCAGAAACTGTTGCACGATTACGGCAGTGTTCCTCTTTGATCCATTATCCACAGTTACGTGCGTACGCTACACCTTCAACTGAAGAAACGGGCATCTGCTAAACCATTGCACGCACAAACGTGACCTGTCTGAACTTGCTTAAACAATGACTGGGCTTGTATTCACATGCATTGTTACTCGCGTAAAGCTCGCACAGATTAGGGTGTGACGTCATTCACCGAACTTAAATGTCAGAGGTTGTATATCCAGTCCAGTGGCACTGCTATGGGCTCCAAAATGGCTCCCAACTATGCCAGCATTTTTATGGGGGAAGTGGAAACAAAACTGCTTTCCACGTCTCCCTTGAAGCCGTTGGTCTGGCTGCAGTATATTGACGATGTTTTCCTGATCTGGCCACATAATGAAGACTCTCTCCTATCTTTCATAACCCATTCTAACTCCTTCTATCAAGTTTTCTCACAATTATTCTATCATAACTGTTTCTTTTTTGGATGTCTCTATCTCTATTACTAACAACAAATTGCCTACTAATCTCTATAAGAAGCCCACTGACAGGCACCAGTACTTACACTATGATAGCTGCCATCCACGCCATTGCAAGGATAACATCCCTTTAGGTCAGATAACTCGCATCCATAGAATATGCACTAATCAGTCTGACGAGGACTTCCATGCTAACGCCCTTACCCACTCCCTTAAAGCAAGAGGCTACCCCAAATCTGTCTTACTCGCTTCTATCATTAAACATCGCCATTCCTGTTCTAACAACAATCCTAAACCTTCTCCAGCCATGGCAACTCCTACGTTAGTTCTTCCTTATCATCCAACCCTCAATAGTATTAAAAATATCCTAAGGAGACATCAACATATAATTGACAACTCTCCTCTTCTCCATTCCATTCTACCAGAACCCCCTAAAGTTTCTTTTAAACAGACATCTATTTTTTAAAGATATTCTGGTCCATGCTGCTATTACTAAACCACGCACTTCCACTAAGGGTTGTTCTCCTTGCAATGAAAAGCGCTGTGGCGTTTGCCATTTTCTTAACCCTGCTATCTCCATTTCCAGCAGTGCTTCCTCCTTTACTTTCAAAATTAACCAGAACCTGACCTGCACTTCTCACAACCTTATTTACCTGTTACATTGCCAAGTATGCCAGAAACAGTATCTAGGTGAGACTGGCATATGTGCCAGATCTGCCAGACATAAATTGACATTCATAGTAATGCTGACACCCCTGCCGCAACGAATGTCAAATAGCTATTCATTTTGTATTTTTAATTAATAACTATTATTTATTGTATTCCAAGGTTCTTGTGTCTCGTCCTTCTCTAAATATATGCAAAAAAATAGAATAATTTATATGAACACTCAAAATTATCAACGTTAATACTTTGTTGTGTTGCCTTTTGCACTTATCACAGCTTGCATATGACGTGTCATATTGTTAACAAGCTGACAACACGTTTGTCTTGAAATTGACGCCCAGATATGTCGAATTGCAGACACAAGTTCTTGTCTAGTGCTGGGAACATGCTCAGAGAGTATTTTCTTCGTTATGGCCCACAGATTCTCAATCGGATTTAAATCCGGTGAATTGGCAGGCCATGGATTAGTGCATTTAAATATTCTAATATTTTGCAACAGCCAATTAATTCTGTTTAAATAATTAGCAAACAGCTAATATTTTTTCAACAATTCATATTCTAGCTTTGTGCTTGAATATGTCGTGTTTTGCTTTTCGTGTGATTTGGTGGTGAAATAAGCACGTAAATCACATTGGAAGTTCATAATAAAACATTATTCTATTTTTTTGCAATGGGGTTGGATAATACAAAGTTTGACAATTAATAAACGAGACTGACGCTACTTTGAACATGTTCAAGCCTGTGCAACCACGACGATGTGTGTTTTCGATCTATAATCTATCCTTGTTGCCGTGCGTACAAATTGCAACAATAAAGTTCTCACATCTATATATTCTTGTGCTTCAACCGCATGCATTCATTAGTGGACGTTCCAATATTAAACATGGAACAAAGGACAAACGTAACTTCATTTTAAACTTGGAAAAACCGATACGGAAAGTTACAAGTCGATAAAGCAAGTGTATGTCGATGATGCACTATCTCGTGCATGTGTTTTCATGATGGCCGGGAAGAGCTGAAAGACGATGAAGACATGGGATGTCTGAAAAATGTTCGAACACAGGAAACGATCAAGGAGTTCTTAGCCAGTAACGGAATTGTGGAGCTTTATCACCTTTCCTATTCCCTAGATTTGTCTCCACCGGACGTTTTCCTCTTCCCAAAGGTGATAACAAGTCTGAAAGGACACAGAGTTAAGAATCTAGAGGACATGAAAAAAAAAACAAAAAACGTTACAGCTGAACTTGTAAGGGTTAAGACAGAGACAGACGTTAAAGCATGTTTCCAAAACTTGTCTGAACGCTGCAATAACTACTTTGAAAAATATTAAACAGTTTTGCCAGAAATATGTCTTGTATTTGCTAGATTGCTCCAGTCTCGTTTATTAATTATCTCATTTTGTATATAAATTCTTTTTCTGTTTACATTTACCTTCTGCTGCTTGAATGATAATATTATCTAGATCTTGTTCAATTTTTTCAAATTCTTCTAGTTTCTGAGATTTGTCTTTTAAGTGCGTTTCCAACTCGACAATACGCTGATGGTATTTTGTTTGCTGCTCATAAACTTCTTGAGTGAGAATCTGTGGTCATCAAACAGAACTTTTTAATCGTTGAAACTACGGCTTTATCGAAAAATTACAAACAAGTCACTTCATGCACAAAAAAATGCCAATCCAGTCATGAATTTACACCGTCACATCAACGAATTATGACCAGCATTCCTTCAAAGCACACGCATGGTTTGCCCCAACAACGATTACACATTGCAAAATAGCATAACAGGCTGAGAAAGCTTTAAACGGCAGGTGCACGCTCAAGATGGGTAAACGTATGGATTTAATGGACATCCAAAAAGAGATGATAATAGGCTATCACAGCAAGGGTGGGCACCATCTCCGAAATAGCGCGATTTGTGAACTGTTCACGGTCTGCTGTAGTGAAGGTGTACAAAGAGTGGACAGCAGGGACAGAAATCGCGTCCCAACGCCATCACTGTAAAGGGTCACGAGCCATCGACCGACGGGGTGAGTGGCGCCTACGACTCCTCGTAAAAGGTGACAGGAGAGCCACAGTCCATCGACTGACCACCAGATTCAACAGTGGTGCCAACAGACATGTATCCAACATTACCGTCGAACGCACCCTGCTACGAATGGGCCTGAACAGTCGACGCATGGTTATCATCAACGGCGCCTAGACTTTGCACATGAGCTCTGCCATTGGACCACAGACGAGTGGGCTAAGGTCGCCTTCTCCGACGAATCAAGGTTTTTGCTCCATAAGATTGACGGGCGACGGCAAGTGCGTTGTGAACACCATGAAAAGAGACTGCAGGAGACTATTGTGGGTTGGAAACAGGCTGGTGGGGGTAGTGTGCATGTGTGGGGGATCTTCTGTTGGGAGCAGTTAGGTCCACTGATTCGTCTAGAGGGCAATTTGAATGTCTGTGGCTATCTGTCAATCGTAGTGGGCCAGGTGCACCCGTACATGCTCACGATGTTCCCCCAATGTGATGATGTGTTCTAGCAGGACAATGCACGTCTCCTTCTGGATTGGTTCGAGGATCACTCTACCGACTTTCGAGTGCTCCCTTGGCCCGCTAATTCGCCGGACATCAATCCAATCGAACATCTGTGGAAGCACCTTGATCGCCATGTACGGCAGCTGGACCCTCCACCTATGACTCTCGAAGCTCTGTGGACAGCGCTTCAAGCGGAATGGACTGCCATACCATCGGACACATACCGTGCACTTCTTGCATCCATGCCATGACGCCAAGCAGCAGTTATAGCGGCGAAGGGTGGCTATTCCCATTACTAAACAGGTCGTCATAATTCAGTGATATGACAGTGTATATTAAGATAATCTTCTTTTTCTTTTTAAACACAAGAGAGGATCAAACGGGAACCTTTAAGTATGTTAAAATTTTGAAACATCAAACAATTATCCCATAATTTGGTACCATCTTATACTTGTAGTTTGAAGAGTAGCTGACAAGTGAGAATACACAGCAGAACATATGACAAAGACAGGGTAGTATTGTAAAGATGACAGTCCCGCTTGGTACTTGCTCCAGAGACCAGCAACATGCAGTTCTGAAAACCCCTTTTGCCACCATCAAGTGTGTTCAATCTGGTAGCCATGCACCAGTGCTATTTCCCTGCATCGCAGTTTCGACTGTTGTCATGCTTTCCAAGATCAGTTCGTAACCACTCCTACTGTCATGCTTTCCAAAGACCCTACAATGCTTGTGGTCATTTCTTCCAAGGGCCAGTTTAAGTAGGCCAAAACCACAAAAATCCATAGGAAACCATGAAGCTTGCTTACCATAGATCCCTAACAATCATCTGTATGTGCCCAGTGAATCAACAGCGAGTCATATTATGAACTCCTTGAGAATCATTTGAAGCCTGAAATAAAATCCAAATATCCTGGTTTACTCAGTTCTAGTGTGTTGTTAGAGCATGCCAATGCATGGTCGGGCATATCTCGCACAACGGTCAGAGAGATTTTGGATCTCCGCTTTCAGTGTTTTCCACATTCCATATATTCATCTGATCTCACATATGCAAGTCGTGAGGAGCAAAGTCAGGGCTATATGTTAAGCAGTATGCCCAGAAGACTGTGAACATCTTCTTACTACCAACAAAACAACTATACCCTGTCTCAGCTTTAGTTGAGAGTGACGTCACGAGTGAAGCGGTTACAGCTGGTCCGTATGAAGAAATAGTTCGAATAATTTTCAGTATAAAAAGTTCATAATTTTTTTCTGCAATCATATTTCATATTTTTCTCTTCGATATAATAAAAAAATCGGTGGATAGAAAAGCCATTTGACGAAATTAAAAAAAATTTAAATAAAATGAAGTCTGTCTGTAGTCGAGATTATTTGATTGTAAAAGGCGGCGTCTTGTTCCTATGTGAAGAACGTTAAAGAGATGCCAGAAATGAAAGATGACAGAGTTTCCACGAAGAGGATTGAAATATTTTAAACGCACTTAATTTTAAAAAATGATATCTGACAGAAACCACTTGACTATTCTACTTTCGAGAAGCCACGCCATTATAGGACGGTCTAACGTAGTACTAGTCTAATGGCGGAAAGATACGATGTTGTGCACTATGTCCGGTAAGCAACATGATTCCGTGACGTCACTCTCAACTGAAGCTGAGACAGGGTATAGATGCTGAGAAAGTTCAAGTGGAATGTCTTTGAGCATCCTCCATATATAAGGGTCGTACAGATGAAAATGAAAATTTGTGTAGGATCGTAAGTTTTTGTTTTCAACAACTGCAAAACCCCACATGCAAACTGAACAATAGGTTGCAAGTGTTGCACCACGTGAAAAAGAACGATAGCTCGCGCTTCGAAGCTCTGCGAGTGATCGCTTCGTCCAAAAAATAAAATGGAGTCAACGAAACAGGAGCAGAGAGCAGTAATTTGTTTTTTGGCACGTGAAGGAGTTTCAGTTTCTGAAATTCATCGTCGTATGCAGAACGTCTATGGAAGCGACTGCCTAGCCTACACTCTTGTTTGGGCATGGAGCAAGAGGTTTTTGGAGGGACATTCTTCATTGCAAGATGATCAATGATCTGGACAACCAAACCGCGCCATCACGAACGATTCCAAAGCCAAAATTGACGCAGTCTTAAAGGAAAACAGAAGAGTGACAATCGATGTCGTGGTTGCTAAAACTGGCCTCAGTAGTGGAACTGTTCACTCCATTAACAGGAACCATCTGCACTACATAAAAATCAGTGCACAATGGGTTCCGCATCATTTGACATCGGAACAACTTGGGAGTTCGAATGGCCATGTCCCTGCAACAGTTGACCTGCTAGGAACAGAAAGGAGAGAGTTTTCTTGACAGAATCGTTACAGGGGATGAAACTTGGTGCTTTTATTTGCAGCCTGAAAGCAAACTTCAAAGTCATCAATGGAAGCATTATGAGCCACCACCCCTGAAAAAATCAAAAGCAATCGCAAACAGCACGGGGAAGGTGATGTTGACCGTGTTTTTGAAAAAGGCACCACAGTTAACGCAACACGATATGGGAAACATTGAAGGCAATGCGCGCGGCCATCAAATGCAAGCGCCCTGGACTTCTTACAGAAGGAGTCCTTCTTCTCCACGACAACGCGTGTCCTCACACCTCAAAAGCAACGGTAGACCTCATCGACAAATTCAACTGGGAGGCAATGCAGCATCCACCTCACATCGCTGACTTATCCCCACGTGACTTTCACATGTTTGGGGATCTCAAGAAACATCTGAAAGGCCGCAGGTTTCAGTTGGACGATGAAGTGAAGGAAGAGGTTTTGGATGGTTCCACACGCAACCGAAAGACTTCTTCCATAAAGGAATTCCATGCCTTGTTACACAGTGGGATAAATGCATGCGTAACGCATTTAGAGAGTATTTCTAAATTCCTTGTATACACTTTGGATAAAATAAATAATTTTCATTTTCATTTATACGACCCTTATAGTTCTGACCTTGCTCCAAGCAACTTCCATTGGTTCGGCCTTCTTTCGGGTGAACACTTTCCCTCTGATGAAGCTGTTCAGTCCTCTTAATCGAAGTGACAATGAAGCTGTGCATTTAGTTAAGGTTACTTTTTGAACCTCCTTTTTATATATCTAAGATTTTCCCAAGTAGTTTTCTTACCTCAATTTTCTTTTGTAACTTTTCACTTTCAATTTGTAAATTTTTAAAGTTTTTATTAACTTCCGCTTCTATAATTCTAGTATGTTCTAACTCTAGTTCTTTAA
Source organism: Rhysida immarginata (assembly GCA_023313115.1). Lineage (NCBI taxonomy): Eukaryota > Metazoa > Arthropoda > Chilopoda > Scolopendromorpha > Scolopendridae > Rhysida > Rhysida immarginata. The sequence goes on along the minus strand of JAHWFO010045024.1, from coordinate 158,940 downwards.
GCTTCAGTTGATTACGCATGTCGCTCAATTTAGTTTCCTCTGATGACTGAAACTGTTTTAGCCTAGGAAAAAGGTTACAACATTTCAAGTCACAACAAATTTCTGACACCATAAAAGATTACGTTTTAAATTATGTACGTACTGCAACCACAGTTCTTCATATTTATCCTGCGTTTCTTTAAGAAGACCTTCAAGTTTTTCTTTCTGAGCCAAAGCCATATCCCTGCCTTCTCGTAAAGACCTAACAGATAAAGTTTATAAATATACCGGGTAGTTATAATTATACCACATTATTCAACGGATAGTGATGAAACTTTGTGTATAGGCTATGCAGAGCATTCCAACGGAAAATACATTATGTGACATTGAAAATGCAACACCATGAACATGTGCATAGAACGTGATAAAAATCAGTGAATAGAAAGAGACAGTAATGAACAATAAGTGATGTTTATTACAACATGATACACCTATAGACCGAGCGACAACACTGTGTGGGCAGCGATACGTCTAGGTACAGAGTCAATGAGCGTGCGGATTCTGTCCTGAGGGATAGATGTCCATTCCCTGTCAATGTGTAGGATTGGACCAAGATCAGGGCAGACTGCTGGCCATGGAAGCACCTGGGTGCTGTGTGCGATCGGGCATTATCCTAATGATCAATGGCATTGGAAATCGCTGAAGGAAGAGTAGTATCACCGGACGTATCACCTCATTCATGTAGCGTTGGGACATCAAAGTGCCATCAATACAGACCAGAGGTAACCTGCTATTGTAGGTTTGCGCCCCAAACCATGATTCCGCGTTGTTCCAAGGTGTGCCATTCTACAGTTGCGACCAGATTGGACCTGTCATCACGTTGGTACCAAACTTTTACACGGCAACTGTCATTGCTGAAACAGAAGCATGGCTCGTCTGAGAACACCTCCCTGTGCCATTCCACTGTCCACGTGGCTCTTTCTCGACACCATGCCAACAAAGGCATCTGTGATATGGGGTCAATGGCAGTCTTCTTAATGGATGTTATGAGTGCAGGCTGCTGGTGACCCATCGACAAATAATGGTCCTGGACGATATGTGAGCATCTAGGGTGCTCTGAACATGTTGCAAGAGATCGCCGGAAGTGGCCTGGGAGTTTGCCAAAGCTTGCTGGTGAATGCAACTGTTGTAACGTCCCAAACTTGGGATTTGGATTAATTCCTTTTAGTCGAGATATTTGGATGGTTTATTTGTATTTCAGGTAGTAATTAAAAAATAAAAGCAGTATGAATCCTTTTTTGGATGATAGGGTTACAGTATGCATCCCTCCAAAAGGCATAAGCGATGCTGTCCACGTCCAGTACCCGCAGATAGGAGAAAATACCTTCGAAAAAGCAGCATGGAGAATCTACTGGGATGCGTTCGCTCGCCACAGAAATTACCATTCGAGGAGGTACGACAAGAGAACTGGCAAAGATAAAAGGAAAGGTCAAGACACAACAGATAAGTGAACATCAGTGAGAGAAGGATTCATAATACTGTTTCTATCAACGAAATTGATAGTAACTTTACAGTATAACTCCACTAGCATCTGTATTTCCGATATGTGAACGACATCCTTATTATATATGGTTCCCGTTCTTCCTCCCCCACTGACATTGCTGACACCTTCAACTCCTTCCCTCCCCATATCCATTTTACTTATGAAACAGAAATTAACAATTCCATCCTGTACCTTGACGTCCTCATTACTAACAACCTCCAAATTAACCGTTTCTCGTTCATTGTCTTCCGTAAACCTACCACTTCGTCTAATCTAATCCACCGTTCTTCACCCCCCCCCCCCCGTCCACAAGCACGCTTCCCTCGCTTCTTCATTGACTGTGCCCTGAAGTTACCCCTCAGCCCCCCCCCCCTTCCTGCACCTCCAAACTCCGTATCATCCACGCCCTCGCCCGTATGAACAGCTTCTCGTCCTCTACGTTCTCCCGTACCCTTCAACACCACAAACGTGCCTTCCTTAGCCCGAATCCCCCCGATATAACCCAGAAAAAGTGGGTTTCTCTATTATACCTCGGCCCCTATTTCTCCCGCCTCTCCAATTTCCTCTCTTCCCTTGGCCTCCAAGTTTCTTTCAGTTCCCCTACCCCTTTTCTTCGTACCTTGCGTCCGTCTAGCCTAACTACATCTGACGATTTCTCCTGATCTGGAGTATATCGCCTGAACTGTGCTTTCTGCGATAAGGTTTATATAGGCTTATTGACCCGTAACTTCAACGTACGTTTCAAGGAACACGTCAACTCCTATGAGAAACAAGACAGTAATTCCCACTATGCCAACCATCTTGCCATATCCGGACGTGCTTTGAAAACCCAAGACGAAGTGATGTCCATCATACACAAATGCAACGACCCATTCAAGACTGCGACCCTTGAGTCAATCGGGATAATTAAAGCCAAGAGGTCTACCCCTAGCCTCCTCCTCAATTGCCAAACGGATTTTGATGTATATGCTATACTTGACTCAGTTTCCGACCTTGTATAATGCTTTTATTTATTTCCAGACTTTTTCAGATATGTTTTATGTAATTTTACTCTCATTCTCTTTTGTAAATCCTCGTCTTGTGACAACCGGATATGCTTTCTTTTCGGTCCGTGATTTGTTTGCTTCTCTTTTAACGTTTTATTCATTGGATGTCCCTTTAGTATTTTCTGTTATTGGTTCACACTTCTGTAATTCCATTCTCCAATCTCTTTGCTTTGCTTAGTCTGTACCTTGATTCTGTATATAAAGGCCCGCAAGCCTCTTGTTGTGTTATCCTTCATAAAGCCGGGAATAAATGGCGAAACTAGTTGGAAACTTTGTTGTCCCTCTGTTGTCCCAATTTCATAGATAAGTGAACCTCGCACGCAACTCATGCCACACTGAACCTCTCAAACATGCCACATTTCTTCGTTCCATCCATCTTCACCACAGCCGATGCACCGTCAACGTGTGTAGGTTGCAGTCCGTTGCGATTCGACAAAAGGAACAATCTGCCCTCCTGAGTCCAATCACCATACTCTTCGTGAAATCGTTTGTCTGCTGGAACTGCCTTGATTGATGACGTTCTGGCATGCGCTACCACTAAACATTTCCTCAGCAACCAGAAATAAAATTAGAAGACGATTTCTGTAGAAGACAGAGTAGCAGAAGTATTGCCAATTATGCAAATTCCTTCCCTTATATCGCATAAAAAAGGGGAAGGAAAGCTGTGCAATTCGCATATTTCTCTGCCCATTTGTTCAAGGTGTTGCATTTTCAATGTTCTTGCGACATGTACGGTATGTTAGTTTCAGCAATGAGGAGAGGAAAAGGAAAAATTCTCACATTAAAAGAAAGATCGCTTTCATATCGAGAGATAAGAAGGCGAATTGATTGCGGAAAGAATGTTGTAAGACACTTCTTGCAAGATCAAGAAAACTAGGAGACAGCCTTCTGGGAGACCCGAACTGTTTACTCCATTCCAGAAGCGTTTGATTCTGAGAAATGCAGCCAAGATGAAAACATCCAAAACTGCATCAGCATCTGGAGTGGCAGGACACGTTAGAACAGTGCAGAAGCTCTTACAAAAGACAAGTAATCAGTAATGCAACAAAATCACGCATAAACCTGTCCTCACTTCCAATAACAAAATTGCAGATTAAAGTTCGCTAGGTTGGACAATCAACTTACTTTAATTCGACCTCATGAACTTCTCGCTGTGAAGTGCGTAACTTTTCCAATTCAGATGAAGTTTTCGAATGGAGATTATTAATCTCGTCTCTAAGCCGTTCATCATATTCGTTCTTGTACTTATCACTGTTTTAAAAGCATGCATATTAAGAATATTATAAGGAAAGTATTGTACTGAATGTACATGGGTGGCAATTGAAAAATGAATGCCCAGAAGGAATGATGTCACAGATCAAATTTTCAAGATTGTACATTAACCCATTCTCAGTGCAAGGGGTACCAGATGTTCTTGTTTCAGTTGTATGGACGGTCATTTCTCCTTAACTTAGCCGATTTAGAACACCCCTCCCCTGCAATGGAATGACCCAACTCTATGTAAATTAGGTGGTGTATCAGTGGTCATTCCATAAATATTTCTTCACAGCATGAATAGAAAAATTAACGATTTTTGGAGAGGGTACGTACGCATCTTGCAACAGTGCAAGATTGAAGAAATTTTGTCATCGAAGGCTGCTGTTAACTCCATTCTGGCTGACATACGTCATTTGGGCTTTCGCAACAAATTTCATCCATGAAAAGCTATCCTGGAAGAGACCCCACCCCAACCATTCAACTGAAACAGTCAAAAAAAATCTGGAAAACGGTAGCACAGGAAAACCCTCTGACACAGAAGGCAGGAACATCTACGTCAATGGTAAACCCCATAATTAAATGCACGGGTTTACCTCATAGATTGTGATAAAAGTTCGTGAAATTACCTCCCATCTAGCAGATCAGAAAGGCCAGACTGATTGGGTGTGCAAATGCCATGAAAGTTTTTCGAAAGGCTTCATGGTGGTGACAGGGTACTGCTCAAAAAAACGCTAAGATAAATGCAAGTGACCACAAGGGGAACGTTTTGAAACCTCTTTACACAGAAGATCTCCCGGTGTTGTACGGAGAAGAGAGCAACAAAGTTTGTGTTCATCAAGATAAGGTGTCCAGTCACACTGCATGCTCAACATAAGAGTCTCATACCACAAATGGAAGAAGAGACCAGCATTCGTGCAATACCCTTCTCTGCTATTCCTGTCCAGTCACCTGACGCCTCCCCATGGACTTTGGTGGCTTTGGCCTTCTCAAAAGCGCTCTTTTAAGGCGTCACCCCAAAACCATTGCTGGACTTGGAAAGTGTGCAAGGAGGTGTGGAACAAAATTCCTCTCGCCTGACCCTCAATGAAGTCTGCTAACATGAAAATAATGCTGCCAGGCTATTGCCAGGAATCAGGGGAAATACATTGAACATAATTGGCGGTGAAGAAGGGGCTTCACATGAAGTGACAATCATCCAAAATCGGGCTAAGTTTGGGAGAAATGACCCTCCGTAAGCACACAGACACACATTCTGGGTGTTCATTTTTCATTGCCACTAGCGTACAAACTAAAAAAAAAAAAAAAAAATCAATGAATTAATAAATAAAAATTTACCGTGCTGTAACGTAACGCTCATACAATTCTTCACGTGCTAATTTTATTTCATCTAATTGTTGCGAACACTGAGAGAGTCTTTCTTCTAAGCTGCAGACTCTGGCATTAAGTTCAATTTTTTGTTTTGTCAAATAATCTTTGTCTTGTTGCAACAGCAGATTCTTTTGCTTACACGATTGCAGCTGATATTCAAATAATAAACAGTATTTATAGAAAATCTTAATTTGAATAACATGAATTCTTACGAGGGGTGGTCAGAAAGTCATTATAATCAACATGAAAGAATGATCGCTTTTGAAAACATGTGATGCCACTGGGAAGTGACATCCCTCGAGTGCCAGAGGATACTGCCAAATGTCGCCAACATTGAAAGCAATATGGCACAGCCCGTCGTAAAATCGGTGCGAGCTGTGCCATGTTGTTGGAAAACCAGCAAGCAAAAATCAGTCCGTTGATCCGGGTGCTGAGGGAGCAGCTTTGCACTACATGCCATATCTTAGCCTTGAAAGTTTCCAATGGAACATAATGATAGCACTAAACACGTACCTTTGAATCAATTTCGACTATTATTAATTTTACGCTGTATTCATTCATAACATGTCATTCCAAGGTGTTTGATATATTACAAGCCATATCTTCTGCAACTGGCAAAAGATGGGTGTCCAACATCTCTCGATACATCACTGAATTCATTCTCCTAAAGTGGTTCGCTGGCATAAGTTTCCTGCATTTGAAGGGAAAAAACGCCAATTGTACACGAGTTAGTGGCCATTTATACTGACAATGCCCCATTGTACGAGGCGGTGGAGTCAACTTATCTAGTGCTGCCAGACAAGTGTGGAAGACAAACCTAAGAGCAAACTTCCCTCCATCTGTGACAAGCCAGAAATAGCGAAGCAAGCAAAGAAATTGTCATATGGACCTCTTGTGGTAGTCACGGGAGACTATCAAGTCAAAGCGGCGAGGCAAGGTGTCCAAAGGGGACAGATTTCTGCACGACAAAGCGCTAGCGCATTCTGCAAATCAGACCGTGAGCATTGCGGCGGTGCTGGGGTTCGAAATACTGCTCCATCCGCTGTATTCATACGACCTGGTCCCGAGCGACTTCTTCCTCTTCCCTTGCCTGAAGGACCCGCTTTGTGGGCAGCATTTCCAAGACGACTACAAGCTCATCTTTGAGGTGGAGCAGTTCCTCAACAGCCAAAATAAGGACTTCTAAAAAATTTGGATCCAAGAAGTTGTCCATCATATGTGGAGAAGGACTGACGCTACCACCGTACAGCGTCACGCGATCTCTCAGTCTTTGGGCCGATTGTAATGACTTCATGACCACCCCGTATATGTTGTGTGTATACTAACTTCATTCATAATTTGCTCCTTTTCTTTAGCCAAACTACCAGAGGTAACCTGGAGGTTTGTACAAGTTTGTTGTAAATGCCCAACTTCTTTTTCCAATGCCTCTTTAGAGCTAATTAACCATAAAGAATTTGTAAAATTTTTCCTAACGTTGAACGTTTTCAATTGATATCCAGCAACGGATATGCTTACCTCTTAAGTGTCTTATACGTTTCACTATTAAAGTGAACATCTTTGTATGTAGATTTTAATTCCAATAACTCAGTGGAACAGTTTTCGTAATTTCTTACTAAATCGGAATGAGATTTTCTAAGAGTTTCCAATTCCTGTGGACACGAAAACGAAAGCAGCTTACAGACACGCTCCTCACATGTATTACTCGTTCAAGATGTTGTGGCACTTGAAATACAGAAGGTTGTTAGGGATCTAAGGTAACAAGTTACAGAGGGCCAGAAAAGGTGGAAAACCCATTTTGCCATCATCTTGTGTGCTCAATCTACTATTGCCCTGCATCGCAATTTCCACTGCAGGAAGCTGGAACGTAGAACACCAGGATCAATTCATAACCACTCCTGCTGACACACTTTCCACCACTGTCTGCAGTCATCTCTTTCCGAGGCCTATTTAAGTAGGCTAAAGCGATATGTCTAGCAACTTCACAGGTATGTTGCAGAATGTAATGGAGTTGATTCCAATATCTTCTTGCGTGCATTCCAGGAACAGGTGAGTTAACGCATCAGTGCAACTCAATGCCTCATCTTGATGTAGCCATACTATGTTTTCCTCTGTACCATACTAACCAGGGATGTCACGAGTAAATATGGGGGTTAGAATGTTAGTATGATAGTACATAGTGTTGATTTTGGCATTTGATTCAACTCTGTTTAAAGTTAACTTGCTGTTATAGCTGTATCAAACCACGATCATGAAACCTTTGGAAAATGTTTACTTGCATTCACGGTATTATTTTCTGAAGTCCTTAGAACCCCTCGGACAGTAAATATGGTTCAGCTCTTGTTGCAATCGCTTAAATAGGCCTCATCTAGTGTGACTATGTATTTCAAGTTTTCATCCACCAGGTATCATTCATACAGTTTACGGCAGTTGGTCCATCGTTCCTGAACATGATGTGACAACAACTTATGAACGTGGCTCTCGTATTGCTTCTCCAGTTGTAAATCATGGTTGATAATTGTGTTTACTGCGTACACAGATGTCCTTATCTTCTGTGCAATGACCCATAGTGTTGGTAGGTTACATCCGATTACGAGAGCCTGAAGTTTCCGGACGGCATCAGGAGTATGGTGAGTGGATGATCTCGGATCAGCCTGCTTTTTATCCTCAGGAATGGCTCTGCTTTTACCAATGTTATTTAGTACACTTGATAAACCTTTCTTGGAAACTACGAAGTCTCGCTTCTTGCTTGCTTTCATAATTTTGGAACAGCTGAATTTGACGTCGGAAAGAGTGTTATGTAGCCCTGACAATACCTGTCAATTTTCGGTGGCATAACTCAATGTTTTTAGCTCACTGTTTTAGCCCAATAGTAACTATTTTGATACCTGCCTTAAAAATACTGGATGTGATAGTTCACGTGAAATAAGGTTGCATGCCACATTTAAATATGCTACGGGTAATTTGTTACCATAGATCCCTCACAACTTCATATAGATCAAATTAACGTACTTGTTGCGCATGATTCAACTCTAGTCTTAAGAGTCTGTTTTCCTCTCTCCTGTATTTTTCGGTGTTCTTGAAGTCTTCATTCTGTATTTTTAAGGGTGCTACGACTTCATGAACTCTCACCTTCAAACATAAAAGAAAATTTATTTCACTGCAGTCAATTTATTTGAAAAATTATAATGACATAGCACATAAAGGTATACATTCTTGTCATCTACACATACTGAGGGCTGACGCAATTGCTTCCTTTAAAAATACCGTTCTTTCAACATACATCGACTGCTCAATTGAAAGTGGACACATTCGATTTTGGACCCTTTTATCGCACTTTTTGACCCCCCCTCCCAAATTTTTTAAATCAAAAAATTGATTTTCTCGAAAGTAGTATTTAGAAAGTGTAAAAGAGCTCTATCTTCTTTCATTTCTCATCATTTCCGATCAAATGATATATCACATGGCATATGTTGCCATAGTTCTAAATACCAAGTAGCTCCTACCCACACAACTCCGACCCTATTGGGACAATTTGGCCCAAACTTCATAGTAATGGAAATCTTGCTTAGAGGAATCTGCATACCGAATTTCACTCCTGTATATGCATAAATAAATGTAGACCTTTTGGTTCCCTCTACTTTCCACCCCCGAAACTCCGATCCCAGTGGGGTGACCAAAACCAAACTAAATAGAAAAGGTAGCAAGCTACATTCTGAATTTAACCTTCTACCTCAAAAAATGCAGAAATTATGAAGGGGATGGATGAACAGACGGACATTGTGAAACCAATAAGTAGCTCCATTCTTATAGTCCTAAGGTTCCTGGTTCGAATCCAGGCTGCGGAATTTTCTTTCCTATTTTTCGTCATAATTTATTAGCTAAATGTATAGAGCTACTCTTAGAAAATGCCCAAGCAAATAGCGTAAAAATTCAGAAAGATATCGCTGATAGAATGCGTTGAATTTCAGTTGCTCTCAAAAATAAAAAAACGATACGGGGTTTCCTCCAAATTTTTAGGGTCGAGGCTGTCATAAGAGCGAAAGGCAGGCCCATGGCATTGAAATGGAGAAAGAAATTGATACTGGTGTCTGGTCCAAACCCCGTATCATGATAATTGCACCCACAGTTGACTTTGGCAGGTTCAGTTTCGCTCCTATGGCTCGCACACTCTAGCTACTGATGTGGCAGTTTATTGAAAATCTCTCAGCCGCTTTAATGGTGGCCTTTTACCTTGGCACTTGGTAAGACACCAGATGACTCCAACTAAACATGATTTTGCTGTTTTATAAAAAATATATTCAAATTATTGCCCGATTTTGCATAGGTTGTTCCACTACGGCAGGTGACCACTTTCAATTGAGCAGTCTGTATATACAGGGTGTAAATTTTAAGTTGACAAAGCAGAATAACTCGAAAAATAAGCTTCACACGAAAAAATGCGTATAATCCAAAGTTGATTATTTTCGAGGGGGCATCTGCTGGTGCTAAAATTAGCCCACCCCCCCCGGCCCCTGGGGGTGGGGCGGGGGGCAACTTTAAAATTTCAAATGGGAACCCCTATTTTTTATTGCAGATTCAGGTCCTACATAAAAAACTACGTACATTTTGTCTGAAACATTTTTTTTTATTTTTGGTAGATGGCGCTGTAATTCAAGAAAATCCATTTTCTCATTTTTGCGTGGAAATGGTTACGGAGAAATAAAAAATACTTATTTACTTCGTAAATTTTGCCGCAAAGTTATTATTTTATTATTTTTTGCCGCGGATTAGGATAATTTTGTTTTGTTTCGTGGTCATGAGGCCACACAACTTTATAATTATCAAACAAATCAACTGATTAGCTAACTAACTAACCGAACATCCTACGTACTAACGAGTGAACTCATTAACTAACAGAGTAAAAAAGTAAAAGACTGTGTAAAGATGAAGTTATTCCCGTTTAAGATTTGGTGGTCCTTAAAAGGACCGATTGTTTTCGTTTTATTTTTTCTTATTTGCAAATACTTGCAAGTAAATGAATTTCGGGGTGCTTGTATTTCCAGTGAGTCCCCTCGCCTCTCACTTTCGGCCTGCTTGTTGTCCTTAAATCCCTTGCATCTCGCCGTTTTATGAAATTAAATGTTCAAATTGATGACCTCCAACTTCGATGCATTTATTGACTCGTTTTGTAAATTCCTGAACACATCTTGATAACATGTCTGGTGTAATTGCAGCGCAAGCATCTCTTATTCTTTGAATCATGTTTTCGCGAGTGGTTGGCGTTTCCTTATAAACGATATCTTTGAGGTAACCCCATAAGAAAAAATCTGGCGATGTAAGGTCAGGCGATCTGGCTGGCCAATTCACAGGACCTTCCCTGCCGATCCAGCGACCATGGTAAAGTCGATATAGTACTTCGCGCGCTACTAATGAATAATGCGCTGGACAACCATCATGTTGAAACCACATGTGTTGTCGAAGTTCAATACTCAGGTCTTCAAGTAGATCTGGTAGTTCATTTTCAAGTAGGTTACGATATTTGTTGCCATTCAAATTACCGTCTATAAAATATGGACCGATAAGTTTATCGCCAATTATCCCACACCAAACATTAATTGACCAAGGTCGCTGATGGTTGACTTCTCGAATCCAGTGTGGGTTCTGTTCACTCCAGTAATGCATGTTATGTCGATTAACTTCCCCGTGGTTTGTGAATGTTGACTCATCGGAGAAAAGAACTCGTGCAAAAAAAATGTTGGTTTGTTTGCATCTGCTGAAGTGCCCAGTGACAAAACGTTAGACGGTTTTGGTGGTCATTGCCATGTAGTTCCTGATGCATAGATACATGATATGGATGAAATTTGTGGAGCTTCAGCATTTTCCAAACACTCATATGTGAAATTCCTGATTGCCTTGATATTTCTCTTGTGCTCGCATGTGGATTATGAGCCACAGCAGCTAGGACTGACACTTGATTGTTTTCTCCACAAACAGTAGCTGCACGGGTTCTTTTTTTCTGGTTCACACTACCTTCCGCAGTAAATTGTTTAATAACTCGAACAAAAGAAGACCGTGATCGCGTTTGGCCAGGAAAACGCTGAGCATAAAGCGCGACTGCATTATCAAAATTTCTCCCACTTTCTCCATAAATGTACACCATCTCAATTTTTTCTTCCACAGAAAGATAATTCATAATGTAAATTCAAAAGCAATACGGCGTTGTACACTCACAAAAACAGTTGAAAAATTACAATCTTTTCTTCTAAAGATCAGAATTTAAAATGTAAACATTCTGAAAAAAATGCCAATGTTTACGTTATTTGTTTGTTGACGAAATGTCTTCAAATTACATTGTAGTTAAAACAATGTAGGAATCGAAATGAATAATAAATTAGTTATTTCCACGCAAAAATGAGAAAATGGATTTTCTTGAATTACAGCGCCATCTACCAAAAATAAAAAAAATGTTTCAGACAAAATGTACGTAGTTTTTTATGTAGGACCTGAATCTGCAATAAAAAATAGGGGTTCCCATTTGAAATTTTAAAGTTGCCCCCCCGCCCCACCCCCAGGGGCCGGGGGGGGTGGGCTAATTTTAGCACCAGCAGATGCCCCCTCGAAAATAATCAACTTTGGATTCTACGCATTTTTTCGTGTGAAGCTTATTTTTCGAGTTATTCTGCTTTGTCAACTTAAAATTTACACCCTGTATATTATATCTTTGGATGAACTGACTTTTGGATCACCCTATATATAGTGCAGATGAGTGACGAGTGGCAGACTAAATGATTGTACGAGGGGCATTCAAATTTGACCTGGACTTTGTTTATAAAATCAGGAAATTACAAAAAATAAACACACACACGCACCAGTTATTTCTCAAAGAACTCTCTTTGCTGCTCTACACAGAAGCATCTGAATACTGGTTCTGTAGAAATCTTCAGGCTGATGTCGAAATAACGTCAGGACAGCCTTTTTCACTTCCTCACTGGAGCCGAACCTTTGCCCTTTCAATGATCCAAAAAGGTAATAATCGCAAGGTGAAAGAGCCGGGCTGTATGGAGAATGTGGTAAGATGTCCCATTTGAGTTCTGTCATTGTGTCCATAGTCAGTTCGTCTGCGAGTGGTCTGGCATTGACTTGCAGAAAACAAACACAACTGGTTAAGAGTCCTGGTCGCTTTTTCCTTAGTGCCAACTTCAAGGACGTCCTCAAAATATCACAGTAGTAGGGTGCATTTAGGGTTTGACGTTCTTCCAGAAAATCCACATGAATGATAGCCTTAATGTCCCAGAATACAGTCGTCATCACTTTCATTGCTGATGGTGTCATCTTGAATTTCTTGGGCCGTGATGAGTTAAATGTGTTAAATAAATAAATGAATAGAGGTCAAATAACGATACAGATACAATTCTTTAATGCCTACACGTTTCGTTTTACACCATTATCAAGGCTTGGCTAGATCGTAACAAGTGAAAAAGCCCTTGGCAGTTCATTTTATAGTCTACAGGAGTGGTTTGTCCACCAATCAGGGTAAAAACATAATTTTATGTATCCCTGATTTGTGGACTTACAATAACATGGAAGTGGTAACTAATAAGCAGACCTATTAGAGAGCTCAATCCAGCGGAAAGGGAGTTCATCGTTCAGGTAGCGACGGACTTCAGTGTGCCGATCTTGCAAACGGTATCCTGCTGCCTCCTTGTCCGTCATACAGAAGTCCGCACGCGCGAAATTTAAATTTGGATATATTCTCTTTCGTTTGGTGATTGTTACGAATGATTGCTATCAATAGCTTGGAAGCTATAAGACTTCAACACCCGATGAATCATTTATAATCACCCTGTGTTTCAGGAGTATGGAGATGAATCCATGTCACGTCAGTGGTCACGACACGCCTTAGGAAGCTATCACCTTCCCTGTCAGATCGCTTCAAGAGCATGGAACAGATTTCCACCCGGGTGGTTTTGTGATCCTCGGAGAGTTGCTTAGGGACCCATGTGGCACAGACCTTGTTGAATTTCAGCTTATCGTGGATGATCTCCACACAGCCAGTGCTGATGTTCAGTATCGAAGCCAATTCTCGGACAAGAATCCGCCTGTTGTCCCTTATTAGCTCATCGGTTTGTGCGTTGATGCCATCATTGACAGCAGTTGCTGGCCTTGCTTTATGAGGTTCATTGCCGATGGATTTTCGCCCTCCTTCAAACTTTTGGCACCAAGCAAAGACAGATGATCGAGACAAACACGACTGGGTGAACTGTCTTTAAGTTCTCTGATGAATTTCAGATGCTTCACCCCCCTATATCAGTTCATTAGAGGGGGTGTCTGGTGGGCATAGCCCCCAGTCTTTAAAAAATAAAATCATTTACCTTGGTGGCATGATCAGTCAACGCGCGATGTGCGGATAGTGAAGATTAACCGTTTGTTGTTTCACTTTGGTCGACACATCGCTGTCTGCCATTTTGTTTAAACCAACAACTGGTTGTCATGGCAACCGGATGACTGGTGCTGCATTTGCTTGGCATGCGGTAGATGCTATCCCAGCAATGAAAATTTAGATTTTTACAACAATGAAATTTACAAAAAATAAAGCCCAGGTTAAATTTGAACGCCCCTCATGCAATTAATTAATCACCCTGGATTGATAACTTACAGCAATGTAGTCCCGCAAGGAAAGCTGATCAGAAGTTTGTTTAACTAATTCCTCATATTCCTCTTCAGATAACTCCAAATCTCGGATACTTTTTCTAACGTTGTCAGATTTTTCCAGAAGCTTCGCATACGTTTCTTCAATTTGTTGTTGCTTTTGTAGAATTAATTCCATTTCTTTTTTCGTTTGGCTCAGTCGACGCTTGCTTTCTTCTTCCTGAAGCCTCAGCTGCGACTCCAATCTCGCCTGCAACACCTGCTTCTGATGATTGGTATCGGCTACCTTCTCCTCCATGTCATCCAGCTTCGCCATATACTCAGCTTTCATGTTCTCAATGATCAACGTTTTATGAGACAATTCGATTTTCATCAGTTGTAGATCGTGCAACAGCTGCTTCCTTTCCAGTTGCTGTTTGAGCGTAAGTTTCCCACCTCCGCCACCTCCTCCATCGCTCTCCGGGGACAGCGTGAAATCCGTGGGAATCGTCGTCTCCAGGCTCTGATCGCCTGATTCAAATTCACTACTTTGGATACTCGAGCTTTGATTAGTCGTCATCGTTTCAATTTAAAAAAAAATCACGCATATAGATCGTGATTTGATTCTAACGCTTCACAATTTTGTAATGCTCGCGCTTTCGCCGAGAGTAAATATCATTCATTAGGTTACTGTAAACATTGTGAAATAATTCATTCAAATTCCGTGCTCCGGAAGCACGGCCATCTTTGATCGGAAATTTTGATCCCACGCTCGTAAGGAGCAGAGCGTGTATCGGATGTTTTCAAGATCCTAGATTCGTATTTAATAAAAATAAAACTGATTTATTGGAAAGAGGTGTATAGTATATATAAAAAATTATGTTATAACATTATATTTTAATAAATAATTTTAGCTTACTAATCTAAGTTATTTAAAAAAATATTTGAATACGAAACTAGAATATTTAAAATGAGGCCATTTTTCTCGAAAGCTCGGTGAGTTTTGAAACAGAACTATCGAAACTTGAATAATCATGCGTTATGATATTTCGTAATTGATCAATCGCTAGTTCTTTTTTTTCTATTTGTACTTGAAATCAAACCGTAATTTTTACATTTTTTATTATGCTCTCAAAAGATTCTCATCATCCACATATTGAGACATTAATATATTGATTAACCATTCAACCAATAAACTGTTCACACGCTTTGTGACCGGACTGGATTGGAATGATTTCCTTAGCGCCATCTGAATGAATCTTACGAAAACCACATGTATTATTTCAATGTTGAATATTTTTGATTGTAATATATAACGCCGTTTTACTGTTGCTTTTGTATATTTTTTTTTCATCAACGTCGAAAGTAAGTAAACGTGCATACCCATTTTCATTTTAGCCTAACGCTAGAGTAGCTGTTTTCATGAGTAGCTGATCCAGGTAACTGTAACCTTCCGTTATGGATTGCCGGTTTAATGTACGCCTAATGAGTAATAATCGAAGAGAAATTGATAGCGGTTTTGTTAGTTTAGTATACCCCGATACCTTTTAGAACGTTAAGAAGAAAGTGTGTAATTATAACATCATCAATTATTATCAAAAAGTCATCTAATTTATAATAATTGCAAACTGATTAAGGCGGGAAGCATGATGGGTTGAGATGATGCTTCGTCATGATCAGGTGGCAAATGCAATAATATTAGTAATAATTAAAATAAAATAATATTTTTTTTAACTATATAGCTTATCTGAGTTTTTATTTTATTAAATTTCTATACAATATTTTATATTTTAGATAAATAAAAATTAAATTTTGCATTGACGTTAAAAGAAAAAAGAAACTAAAAGTAAAAAAAAAAAATACTCTTCTTTGTACTTCACTCCTCATGATGCCTAAAAATAATCCTGAGAGATTAAGCAAAAGTGCAACGATCTTAAGAAATCCTGCACATTATTGTATTGGCAAATAATGCCCTGAAATTGAATTGAAAAAAAAATATATAAAATTATTTTCTTAGTTTTAATTTAAGAACGTTTATATTCATTAATTAATCATTAATAAAAATTTTAATTATTAGATATTGAATAGCATTGTACAATAATAATTAAAAATGCTCCAAAAGTTTTCATGCAAAATCATCATTCAATAAGTTGATGCTGAGACATCACCGTAATAGGTTAATAAGAAAATGGAGGGGATTTATTAATGCTGAAGGTGTAATAAATTTTCATTTAATATGAAGTGTCGTTTAGTAGTGGATGAGGGGGAACGAGAATGTCCTTTTATTACAGACGTGGAGGAAGATAATAAAAAACATACCAGTGAATTTTCATAGTTTCCTTCTTCCTGTTTAT
This sequence comes from Rhysida immarginata, assembly GCA_023313115.1. Taxonomy (NCBI): domain Eukaryota; kingdom Metazoa; phylum Arthropoda; class Chilopoda; order Scolopendromorpha; family Scolopendridae; genus Rhysida; species Rhysida immarginata. The sequence continues at coordinate 142,786 of JAHWFO010045024.1, read as the reverse complement.
CCACAGAAACTTGTAAAATGATGTTCAGTAGGTTCAGAATAATAGGCACCATATAATTTTATTTTTTGCTGTAAATCATTCCTGTTGGTATTAAGTAAAATAAAAGGGTTTTGGTGACATTTATAGAAATATTTAGAAATACAGGCATATAAGTTCCAGTTTACCTCCTATAAAACTATTTTCAATGATGCTAAAAACATTGTTACTGAATTTGTGAAGTCTGTATCTCATTGACCTCGTTCTGTTACCATTTTGACTTCAGATTTGGACAGAGCATCAAAAAATAAGTAAATCAATCCCAGAAACTCGAATCACACAACAAAAAGTCTGTACCACACCTGAATCTTGGGGTGAAAGCA
>JAHWFO010045024.1:90365-142327 GCA_023313115.1 Rhysida immarginata | reverse complement strand
TACAGTCTTCCTCCAAAGAATCGAACTCCCTAACAGAAGAAATCACAAGTTCCTTGGCGTTACTTTAGATGATAAACTGTACTGGAGGAACCACATCTTAAAGAAAATCTCATAAAGGGACTAGCACGTGCTAAATTAGCAGTAAAAACAAAATGGGGACTCCCTCCCCTGGAGCGAATCATCATCCTGGACAATACACTTATTAAGTCCATAGACCTCTCAGCGATTTTTCTTTTATTAGCACCCAAATCTAATACTAACACCTTATAATAGAAGAAAGAAAAATACTGAGAAAATGCCTCCGTGCTACCACGTCGTTCCCGTGCCCCCTATTATATATAGAAACAGGCATCCCATCTACTCCTTTAAGATGGGAAGCACAGGCTGTCAGACAAATATTCTGTTACTGTCAAACTTCCAGCAAACCCCCAGGAGCCCCCCCCCCCTCCTAGAATACTGCTGTTGCTCCTATAAGGCATATTTTCAGTATTTGCGAAGTCGATAGTTTTGTTGCCAATTATTTTTTCGAATTTTTTGATTTTGACTTCAGATTTGGACAGAGCATCAAAAATTAAGTAAATTATATAATAGGCACACGTGTCCTATCTATTCAGATAGATGAAAAACCAGAATGTGGCTCTCATTGACCTCGGACTGCTCACCCCTGCTAATATCCCATTAAGTATGCAAAAGCATTAGGTCTAAAAAATGATATGCTAATTAAAAAATAAAAAAAAAATCAATATCTGAAGTTTCAACGAGTCCTAATCGTTTTGTTTCTGAATAGTCTTCAGTCTTTATCTGCAAAGCACAATGAAATGAGATATGCCTGTAATAATAATGAAATCCCACTGTTTTATGGAATAGTAGAAAAACATATTCTATAACATTGAAAAATTATTGGAAATCAGCTTGATAAAAATGAATAATAGTTATTAATTAAAAATACAAAATGAATAAAAAATAAGATATAATAAACAAAAATAATTAAAAAATAATAGATAAAATGACCTGAATGATCATGGACACAGTTATGCGTGACAGATATGTTATTTTGTCATCCAGGTGGTTTTAATCGTAAAGTTCCCGACGGTAACTGTTATTAAGAACATACAGCAAATATACCAATGACAGACATATGAGCACCTAGTGAGCACCCAAATAGGTGGGCAGACAATGATTCCGTGAGATATCAACAGCTGGCGGTTAAATCGCATCAGTCTAAACATTGTTAATGCTCTGTAGCATTGAGGAAGTCATGAATTCCTATCTATTCATTCTGTCTAAGTTCTCCTTCTGTGCTAGTGTTGACTGCGGGTGATTAGAGACTTTGCCACATCTGATATCTGCAGGGTTCATTTTAGGCAGGGTTTACGGGGCGCGTCACCCCGTTTGCCCGTTTGATGAAAAATTTCCACCCCGCTGCCCTTTGATCCTGATAATGTGCCCTGATACCCGAAAATGTGTCCAAAAGAAAAAACTAAAATCTTGTAAAGGGTTAAGGAACTTCAAAAAGAATAATGCATTTTTAATAGAAAAAAATCTTTTTTTGTAAACATAATGCCCTTTTTTGAAAATTAAGTGCCCTTTTTGGCGGGGCAAAGTGCCCTTTGTAGCTCTTAGCACCCTGCCCTTTTTCGAGTCTAGAATGAATCCGGATATCTGATACTAAGAACATCAAAATTGAACCTCCAGAATTGAGTAATCAGATGAATCCAGTTTTCTCTTGAAGATAGCAGGGTTCATTTTAGACTCGAAAAAGGGCAGGGTGCTAAGGGCTAAAATGGGCATGTTTTCAAAAACGGGCATTATGTTTTCAAAAAAAAAAAAAAAAAAGATATTTTTTCTATTAAAAATACATTATTTTTTTTGAAGTTCCTTAACCCTTTACAAGATTTTTCGATTTTTCTTTGTGGGCACATTTTCGGGTATCAGGGCGCGTGATCAGGATCAAAGGGCAGCAGGGTGGAAATTTTTCATCAAAATGGCTAAAATGAATCCTTAGATAGACATGAGAGTATGGATCCATTCTGCCATGTATGTACTCAAGATTTCAGCTTTGCAATGCCAGAATGAATAGCAAGTTACATGTGTTAGGAGAAATCCTCAAATATTGTATGTATTGTTTTTGTTCTCTTCTCTGGTTTAGAGCAAACTGAGCCAGGATGAACTATGATGAGTAAGTTCAAGAGTGGTTTCAAAAGTGAAATTTTACAAACACCATGGCCTTGGTTAGTGGGAAATTTTGGAACGAGTGCTCAATTTACGATCACAGCCAAACGTAATGAATCTCATTGTTGAATCTTGTATGTTTTATAAATTTCTCTGTCACCATGGTTTTCTTGCTCTGGCATACATGCCTATTGATAATAATGAAAACAAGCATGGCCGATAATCAATACAGATTAATCGGCAAAAAGTTCTGGGACTGGTTGCGCATTTTGCCAATAATGGCAGCACAAGTCCACAAATACGGTAAATTATAGCTCTAACATTCATAAATCAGCTTTTCAAAGGACGTTGTTTCATGTGCACTGGAAAACGAGAAAATAATGCTATAGTGATAATATGCATGAGGCCATCTGCGATTTTATCGTGGACATGAAATTTGATAGCTAGCAAATTCGAACAACGAGCAATCTGAGGGAGGATGTACAGCGAAAGCAACCTGATCTGTGGCTTGAAAAATACTGGATGCTCCATCACGACAATGCACTCTCTCACCGAGCTCTCATCACACGTGAGTTTCTTGCGGAAAACAACCTGATTTCGTTTCTACACCCACCCTACTTGCCAGATTTGGCTCCTGCAGACTTTGCCCTCTTTCTGAAAATGAAGGTCCAGTTGATCCAGTTTTGATACTATTGAGCATATCCAGTTCGAATTGCAGAACTTGCTTGACTTGTTTCAACATAAAGACTTCAGGGCACATTCCTGAAGTGGCAGAACACTGACTCATTTAATGGCTTTGCAAGGGGACTATTTTTTTCTCGAAGAAAGAAATTAAAGTGGTTTTTTGCTAGGTGCCCAGTCATATGGGAGTTCAGGAAAACGATGTTGATTGATCTGCCAGGGCAGTAATATCAGATGTGCCATCCTCACCAAGCATATGAAGCCAGTTATTCATCAAAAATTGTTAGATGCCTGGCAAGAGAGGTGGAATGCAGTTTCCATTAACAACTATTCGATGTGAAAGCCACCATCGGATATTGGAGATAGAGTTGTAACTCATTCCAAAGAGAGAGGTTGCATTGAGCAGTTTAAGGATTGGCCATTTGCGACTTATTTACAGATATTTGCTAAACAGAATAGACAGATGATAAAATATTTGGTTGTCAGTTTTGCTGTCTATACGTCTATCAGATGTGCATTGAGACTCCACGAGGACTTCAGTTGTAAGTTAGGGGATGACCAAGGAGAATTAGATATTGCAATGTTTGAAAGTAATAAAGCTTTATAAAGCGCATCTAAGTGTATCGCATACATCTAAAATTGAGGTCTTTCACATTCATGTGCAAACGTTGCCTATCCGCTCTGCAAGGGCTACGGAAGCGGATTTTTAATTTCAAATAGGGCTTTCGGAACCGCTTTGCTTCAGCCAATCAGGAAGCAGGTGAATCGCAAAACATGCAGGGAAAATCTTAAACAAGAGAACGTAATCATTTTTATAATACTAAGATACATCATAAATTGAAGCTTTTGTTTGTTCGCTCGATGAGCAATGATAGCATTTCATGAGCAGACTACATTTTGCGAAAAAGGATACTACTTAGAGGAACGAATCAGAAGACAGCTTATGTGAAAAGTTTTTATTGTGAAATGCTCAGTAGAATCTTCCTTTCCAAGCAGACTGTGTGTGGAGGTGCCACTATAGCAACCTAAGCAGATCTGCATCCGCTCCACCAGCAGTTTTCTATGTGAAACCAACTTTAAGCTATCTTTTTTCTCTTGAATTTAAAAACTAATGTAATTTTAATACCAAAAAAAAAAAATTAATGTTAATAATTTACTGTGGTTGTTGACTTGCTTATGTCTTTTTTCATAAATGAGTACAGATCAGCAATCCATTATCCAAAATCTTTGGATCAGATATAAGTTCAGAATTCATAACACTCATTATAAATATTTTTTATAATTCCAAATTACTCATGGTCTCTCAGTTAATTTGTAACATTTATTTCAGTTATGAACTGATTTTCTGATTTAATGTTGGCAAACATTCATTGGTCTCCTAGGCTGTATTTGACCTGTGGATTGGACAGCCCAACTCCTACTATAGAGTTTCGATTTATTATACAGGTTGTCTCACCTTAAGTGTGTATTAAAATATTTTGGATTTTTAAAATTCTTAGTTCGGATTTTTAAAGACCATCAAAAAGTAGAATAGGAATGTCTCTTAAGACCCATTCTCTATTTCTTTAGGCAGTTTCACGCTTTGAAACGGATTGAAAAACTGTTTATGAATAAACTGTTTAAGTGGGTAAAACCGTGAATAAATAGTTTAAGCTTTACAATTTTAAACGGTTTATTTCTTTTTGGAAATTTGACTGCAGAGGGAGCTGGTTGTTATAAACATGGCAGCCTCCTTGAGTAAAGATGAAGCCAACGATGATGAATTTGTTTGTGATATTACTGCTATCAAACATCTAACTGCGTATGATTCTGATGAGGAAGATGAGATCGTAGATGATTGCGTAAATATTTTGTGCTGCATTAACGATATTCGTTATTTTATAAGAGAATCTGTTCCAAAGGCATATTCCAATGTTTAAACGATCGGGAAAAAACGGAATAAACGAAATATTCCCAACATCGTTTTTCCGTTCATTTATTTCGTTTATTTGCAACATTTCGTCTTTTTTGACAAAAAAAACCATGGCTGACCACACTTCGTCGAAGCGGCGTCGGATCAGGGCTCAAAACATTGTTTAAACGATCGGGATGAAAAGTCAAGCAACCGCTTTTCATGTTGCATGAGGGTCTCCATAGCCTATGTATACTGTACATGTGTGATTACAACTACAAAACATATTTTAACAACCTGATTTTTTTTAGCGACATGATTTACTTTACCTGATCTTTGCCTATAATTTGCAATTGCGAGCTCTTCATCCAAATCCCATGCTCTGTTTTGAGCCCTAATCCGACGCTGCTTCAACGAAGTGTGGTCAGCCATGGTTTTTTTTTGTCAAAAAAAACGAAATGTTGCAAATAAACGAAATAAATGAACGGAAAAATGATTTTGGGTGTTGTTTTCGTTTATTCCGTTTTTTCCCGATCGTTTAAACATAAACCGTTTATTTCAAAGCGTGAATGAATGAATGAACTGTAAGGGGTGGTTACCATGAAACCAAAGTGGTTATACTAGAAACCGAAGTGGTTAAGAGGAAACCTGAGCACTGCGACTCTCTGAGTCTATTGTACTATCCCCAGTAACGACTGCTACAGGAAGCAGTAGCAGCCGGGACCGACGGCTTAACGTGCCCTCCGAAACACGGGGGGCGATGGACATTTCGAGGTGGTCACCCAACCTGTGATTAACCGCGCCCAAGGTTGCTTAACTCCACCACTGCATTAAGCAAGGCGAGACAACTGGGCTAAGGCTGCCCCCGAAGCGTGAAACCGCCTTTTGTTTTCATCAATGAAATTGGTTCAAAACTTTAAAAGTTCCTTGCTTTCAGTGCCTCTGTCTCCTAAACTGTTGGATCATTTGGAAAAAAAAAAGAATAGCTTGTACTTGACCTGATTGGCTCTTGTTACTTTCTCTCCCATCTCTGGCTGTGACAACTATAATCAATGTACCACCAAAGTGTGTAGTAGTGTTTTGTACACTGGCAGTAGAGAGTGATTTTAGTGAGTAGTTTTAACTGATTTTAACAACAGTTCGGTTGGAATTATAAAAAATTTATATATGAAGGTGTTAAAAAATTACAAAATATGTATTGTTAATAATTCTATTTAATTTATAATATATTAATGTCAGTGACTGATTGAATGAATATTTTTTTTAAGTTTGTGAAAAGTTTCCTGCATAATATTTATTTTGTTAAATTTATTTTATTTACAGGATGAATATGAAGGGTCTTCTTTTGCCCTTTTGCCTTTGTTTATGTTTTTATGTTCTAAGTATAGCAGCAACTGATGATGTTGACGAAGAAACTCAAAAAAAGGTATGCAATTAAAGATAATGGCCTCATGGGGGGGAGGGAGGGGAGTTAAGAAAATGCTTCTGTTCGTTGATGCATAGGTTTTTTCCTACCATTAAATTTAAAGCTGCGGGGTTGAAATTATACTGCAAGAATACTTTGAGTATGGGGAAACATTGTTTTTTGCAAATTTTTTATTTTCCCAAGTAAGATTATATAATTTATTTCCAGGAGAAAGTCAAAAAGACTACTGTAACTTATGAAACTCCAAAACCTCCTGGAAAGTATTATCTATTTGAATCTTTCGATAATCCTGACAGATTTAGAACCAGGTAAATGTGAAAAATTTTATTAACTTTGATGGTTGCTGAATGTATCCTGGGTATTTCTTTTATAAACTGCTTGGGTGGGGTATAGAATGTTATTTGAGAAAAATTTGTTTCATATTATAGATGGGTTTTATCAACAGCTAAGAAAGAGGATACGGATGAGGAAATTGCAAAATATAATGGTAAGCTTCATTTCAAAAAATGTAATTTTAGTAATACACAAATTTGTTCCATTTCCCATATTTTGCCTGTTAGCATTTCAGGGGAATGAATTGATTGGAATTATTTAAAATGATGAAAATGTATTTAAAAACATTTAAAAATTAAAAAAAAATACAGAAAGAAGTCTCTTATTTTGAATTTAATTTGTTGCTCGAAGCCATTCGAACTGTGAATTATACGAATTTCGAATCAATTTTTCCCATAGGATATAATGGAAAGTGAATTAATCTGTTCCCACACTCTTCTAAAGAAGACTCATTGCACTAAATTTAATACCAGATACACACAATTTAATGCCCTAAAAAGGAAGTTAAAACAAGAAAATAATAAATAAAATATGCAATTAATAGCATGAAAATTGCATTTTATTTGCTGCTTTTATTGCTGCCTCATACTATTGAACTTCGGTATAATGAAAATGGCTCCAAACTTACGACACTTGTACCACTTTCATGTTAAGTTCCTTTTTCACCTCAATTTTAGATACTTACTATCTTCTTCCTAAGCTTTGTTGTCTTTACGGCGTTTTTGGGTGACGTGGTTAATCGTTAGAGTTTATATAGTGTATACAGTATAATGAAACTTGCCAAAAAACCGTAACTAAAAGATACTCACTGAGTACAAGAGACTGCCGTAATTTTCGAAATGCAATTCATAAAAGCAGGAATTATTCCTCTTATGGAAGATTCAATCATGAGAATCAAAGAGGAAGAAATGGTAATTAAGCCTAACATAGAATTGCTTACTGAAATTCGAGAATTTTTTATTTCAGAAATAGATAATTCCAATTTTGAAGTAATTTTAAATATAATGAATAAATTTTTCTTTTTTAATAAGGTCATTTATTTTGATTAATTCTCCTTTCTTCATTTTTTGGAAATTTAAAAAGTCTAAAGCCTTTAAAAACCACAGTGTACTCCCTGCTTCGAACCGTAGTGAAACTTCAGACGACCATATTGCACTGTATTTTTGAACAAAAAAGGAGGATAGGGTATACTCCTTATCACTAACTCTCTAACATAGATATGTATACTGCATATTATAATCTGTTTATTATGAATGAATTTTTTTGAAAATATAGTAATAATTTTAAAGCATATTGTACAAGGAAGCAAATTATATGCCGAAAATCGCAATATTTGGATGCACAATAGATTGTGCTTTGTGCAGCGAATGCTTTTTTGCTTTTTATACTTTTGTGCAGTTTGAACTTATGAGCATCATTCAAGGTCTGAATTGAATTTCTTGTGAATTTAACATTTGAAGTTAGAAGCTTTCGAATTAAGAGGTTCCACTATATTAAGAAAATGGACATTGTTGAAATAAAAACTTGGGAAATTTGAGTATGAAGAATATAAAATCATGAAGTGCTAATTAATAATCAAATTCATTACAAATTAAATGGTTGAAAATTTACAAATGATAAAAAGAAAGAAAATGTAGTGAAATAAAGTAAAATGAAAAATAGTTAGTAGAGAACCATGCTTGCTTCTAATTCTTTCTGGCTATTTAATAATTGTGTTCTGAATACTGTATTATTTGCTGTATTCTGTGATATTCTAATCAAATGATGCTATGGAAATTGATATGAGAAGAAGAGCACAGGATAGAGAAAGATGGAGGAGAAGCAGTTAGGTACAAAGATGAATTTTACTAATATATTTACATCATATTTAACGTTAAATTAATTTATATTTATGCTCATACTAATATCAATTGTATTATCATATGTGTTTTAAGCATAATTGGACATGAACATTAAAAAAAACTGAAACAAACTCAAGAAATAATTAGAAATCCTATATTGTATACAAATATTAAGACTACATTACAAATATGCTAGGATATAAGCACTTAGATTAAAAAAAAAAAAAAAAGAAAATAATTTCATCTATAAGTGTTATCTGTAGCAATAGAACAAATAAAATCACTTTGTTTCAAAACTCACATTGTTTCAAAATAACAATAACAATAAAACAAATTAAAAGTTAACACAAAAAATAAAGTATTATTAGAATTTTCAAGACTATAAATACCAAAAAATAAAATAAAGCAGCATCAATTTATATATAGACCGGGTGCTTGTTTACAAACATTAGCTTACTTTGTGCCTAGACGTATTTCCGCTTTCGTAATAACAGCACTTCTGGTATTGGCTGTGACTAAACATCTGAATTATTCAGATTGACTGCCGAGTGCTGCGATTAGCATTCATTTTTCATTGAGTCGGATATCATAAAACGGTATACAGATTTCGGTGAAACGTTATTTTACTTAATAAATTTGCGTTTTGCAATTTGATTGAACTAGGAGCAACACAACACTGACTTTTTTAATTGGTTAAAGGTAAACTCCACGAAAAAAATCAACTTTATTTTTTTGCATCATAACATTAATCCAGGTTACTGTTAATATCATTCAATATAGAGTAAATATTCAAAATTTTTCGATTTTCCTAATATTTTATTAAGAAAAATGCCTCGGAAAATTGAAAATTGGTGTGGAATCATCCATCCCTTCTTCAGAGAACACTGTGGAACAAGGCGTCATTTCCTACCGCAAGAACCTCTGGGAATTTCGTCGCCAAGATTCTGGTCTCCTTCGCTTAGAACGATTCTACATATTCGTAATTTTGTTGACCTGTTTTATGTCTGAATGCCTTCAATTTGTTCTGTTTGGATGTGTAAATAGACATTCGGATAGAAATTTCTTGTTTCATAGATTTCCACAATCAGAATTAATTACAAAACCGTGGATTAGTTTTTGACAGTGAGGGAACTGGTATCCAACTCCAAACAGCATCGTGTGCTCATTTTGAAGCGTCTTAACTTTGTCTACGCATCCGCCGTTTTAAATTCAGTATCAATTCAAACCAGAAATTCACTAGATCAAGTATAAGGTGGAACTAGATGCTCTTCAAGCTCTAAACGGGCCTAGCGTTCTTCAAGAACAACTACCGCAACAGCCTGTGCTAAACGCCGAAGGAATGAGGAGGTAGGCCTATCTACTGTGTAAGGCCGTAGACCCTTAGATAGTAAAACGGAAGAAGATCCCGTTTCACGGTCTATTGCATAATGCATAGGGCTATATATCGACGAAGTTGCAGTAACATTTAATTCTGCTAATGGCCCTTGTATATCGCTGTCACTGTTTCAATTGCAGTCGTCACTATCGGTCTTATTTCATATTGCGATACCCATATTCATATTCTGGTCCATTGCGATGCCCAACTGACAACTAACCGATAGCGTCCAGTGTGTGACGTCACGCTTTCGGAACTCCTTCGCACATCTCTGCAACTTGTGACGTAACAGTTGCCGAAACATGGTGCCAAGGTCGATTGCAGGGGGAGGGAAAATATAAAAGTTTTTTATATACTTTATCAATTTTGAGTTCGAATTAAAAATTTTTATACATGCTACATTGTTATTGAGACCTTCATCTTTCATTTTAAACAAAGTTGTTTTGGGTGTGGAGTTTACCTTTAAATCATTCGTCGTTTACTCTTTTCTGCCTTGTACAATTCTATGGTCGGAAGTGAAGGAAGGCACAGAAAGTGGTGCATGCGCGCTCCTGTTTCCTGCGCACTGCGTCTATAGAAAATAACGAAAGATACTATATTAGGTATTCTCAACTTCATTAGAAGAATTTCACATACATGTATTGGCTTTTCACAAAATAAATTTTCTGTATATTTTGTGCATAGATTTTGTTTTTGGAATTACTTTTTAATCCCAATTTAAAAAATTACTAAATAAATAAATAAATTTAAAACGCCAGTTGAAATTAATTACACCATTACAACGTCGATCCACAGTAACCAATACATATCCCAGGATAAACTGAAAAATAAAACTGCACCAGAAATTAACGCTATATTTGCATGCATGAGTTGCAGTGCTGAAAATTTCATGGGTTGGTCTCCGAGACTACATCTTAGTTAGTACTGGAGGGTTGAGCAGAAAACTGATGTTGAATCAAAAGATTAGACACTTTAGTATTTGTAAATGTCCATTCAATGTTCCATGTTAAGGGTTTTGTGGCCTGATCTAGGATATGATTAGCTTAAGTAGATTTTCTGTTATTGTAGTTTATTGAATTTAGATGTTTCTTAAATCTACTATAACATTTACAGCCTGTTTTTCCAGTTTAGTACTTACTACACAATTATATGTGATTTTCTACACATACAATATTCTCATACTATATTCTACATGATTTATTTGGCAAATTCCACTTCGATCATATTTATTGGATGTTTCTTTTTTTTTCGATTGGAACAAATATTAAATGTTTTGGTTGGTTCTGAAATTAATTTGGAATATGAATTAAAAAAGTTATTTGCAAATAGGCGTGTGAAATTACTAATATACAAAGTGTGAATTTTTGACTTTAGTGCATTATATATCTTAAGATGTCATTTTCCTCTTTCTTACAAGCCTTATTATTTAAAAGAAAAAAATAGCTCTGCAGATAACGGTTTTGCTTCCTCACTCAAGTAAAAATAACTGAATGACTAATAAACAGCTTGTCAACTAATAAATCACGGTGCCAACTGATTGGCAACTGTCCAGTCCTTTTATTTTTTTCCAGGGTGCTTATTAAAACGTGCAAAAGTTAAAATAATCCTAACTGTACATTTTAACACTTAAATGGAAAGATTTTTTTTCTCTTTACAATTAAGATAAACATGAATTTTTTTTTTTTTTTTAATATTTATCATTGATTAGGAACTAATAAGAGACCATTGATTTATTATTATGCATTAAGTATGCTGCATTATATTTCTCATGAAAATTTTGAGCATGATCACCTGAAAATATTCTTTTGCATAAAACTTGGATATAAAATAATGATTATTGCTACATACTAATATTTTTTTTTTTAATACAGCTGCTAATTTCCGAGCAGGAATTCTGTAACTCAGTTGTAATACAAATTTGCAAAATTTTGGACTGAAACCACTGTTGGCAGTTTTGTTCCATGAGTTGTTAAATTTTTTCCTAGAAATTTATGGTAGATACTGATGATTGCAAATGTTTAATTTAAATGAATCTATTAGAATATTTTGTTCACTTTAGCAAATATTTCAAAAAATTATCTAACTCTTTTAGAGTTAATGAATTCTGAACATTTCAATGGCAAACTAGAGATACGTACGGTTAACTCATTAATTCCCCAAAACCACCGTATTACATAAGTTCTGGTAACTCATTAATTCCCCAAAACCACCGTATTACATAAGTTCTGGTAACTCATTAATTCCCCAAAACCACCGTATTACATAAGTTCTGTAACTCATTAATTCCCCAAAATTACCGTATTCTTCTGTAACGTAAGTTCTGAATCACCCTGTATATTGATGCACTGAAGTTTAATTTTTTTTTTTTTTATATACAGAGATATTCAAACTTGGAAAATTGCTGGCACTATGCATATAAAATTACTGTTTACACCTGAAATGTGAATTTATTAGGTTTTATTTCATTGATTTTAATCAACTTTATTGTGAGGAAGTGATAAATCTTGATCCACGAAGTTTACAATAAAGCTAGCATATGTGAAAATGATTACTAAAATAAGTAACTGACATTTCACAACAATTTTGCATTTGTGATCCTGGTTGTTGTCTTTGCTCAAGTCCAATTTTATGTGGCTCTCTCATGAGTTGACTCTGATAAATTGTGTTTTTATTGGAAATGTAGACCCTATATTGTCCATGCATAGAAATGTAGAACTTGATAGGAAATGTATTTGGAAGAGGATTGTGATCAACGACCTAGTTGAAATATCAAATTAAGTGTATTTTAACTCTTATACACTACCCAACAATAATGGAACTCATACCTCCTCATTTTGGGTGACAGCCAGTGGCTTGAGGACCGCTGCTGGGTGGGACGGCTATTTGGGGCACAGCTGTTGGGGGACTTTAGTCTGACCCATTTGCTGGGTGACCAGTGCTGGATGTCCAGCAGTTGGTGATAGCCACTTGTTTGTTCGTCCGCCAGCAGTTCTTCCATCATGAACCCCCCGTGCTTCGGAGGGCACGTTAAGCCGTTGGTCCCGGCTGCTACTGTCATCTTGTAGCAGTCGTTCGTTACTGGGATGGCGCAAAACTCCCTCGAAGGAGTAAGTGCCGCAGATTATCGTTCTGCGATAATCTACCCTCTGTACAAGATAAGATGCCTCCTCATTTACGAGAAGTCAGACTTGTGTGTTGAACGCATGCTCGCATATCAACCAGCTGATGTGATTTAATAGTGTTACCATGGTAGCTTGCTCATGTAATGTTGTAGGCAAAGAATGGCTAAACAAAGGGAACTTAGTGACTGAGAGAAGAGTAATAATTGGGTTCCATATTGCAGGATTTCTATTCATGAAATTTCAGGAAAATTATCACAGCCACGTTCAACTATTAGTAATATTTCACCATAATCGAAAACAACAGGCATTGGAACACGCACACCCCATGTCGAATGATTTCAAAACTGACTGAACAGACTGATGCATGTTGAACATGAGGTTCATAAAAACTGCAAGAAACCATTCCAGATCATCAACAAGGACTTCCCAACAGGCGATAGGAGTCTGTGTGCATTACAATAATTGCAGAAGGAACTGCACACATGAGCCAAACAATCGCCAAGCAGCAAGTCTGCCAGACTCCAGTGTTGCTTGGAACATTGACATTGGATTGTTGAAAAGTGGAAAAACATTTTATGGAGCGATAAATCACACTACACTCTGCTCCATTTGGATGGGCAAGCTTGGATATGGTGAATGCCAGGGGAGTGCCTTTTACCTGAGTGCATCATTCCTTCTGTGAAGTTTAGTGGCGATAGTGTGGGGGTGTTTTTCATGGCATGGCGTTGGACCCGTGCATGAGGTTGAAGGAAATTTGGTGCCACTTCTTTATATCCACTGCTGACATGGCTAGGTACTTGCAGGAAGAATGGACCAAACTACCAGAAGCTATTTATTGGAACTTTGTAGATACTCTGCCTAGATGTAATCAGTATGGTGTTACAGGCGTCAACTATCTGTGGAAGAACTACATCGACATGATTTATATGTGGGGCATATAGTAGGGTCTTCATATGTCCCCACAAGAAGTCCAGCTTCATTGGAAACACTGAAACATGATATATATTGCTTAAAAAGTATTTGTTTTAGTACCCTCTATCTACCATTTTCTTCTGGCTCACATAATTTCAGCACATAGAGGTCCAATAAGATATTAAATAAAAGATCACTAAATTAAAAGAGGTAATTTCCCGTATCTATATATCCATTCTATTATTGTAGGATACTGTAGTAGATGTTTAAAAACAACATTTTAGGCTTGCCATTGCCAAACAATTAAACACCATATTATAATCATTATTATCCTCGATTGGACCAGCCATAAAAATCAGGCTTTAAATTTTTTGTAAATGTGATTGCTTACAGGCATTTGGGACGTTGAACATTCCAGGACTGCTTATTTAAAAGGAGATCGTGGCTTAGTATTAAAGGTAGTGATCATTTATTTTATTGAAAGATAAATCGCTTTTTTTTTCTTCTTTTTTTCTGTAGTTTAATACGTTTTAATACATGCTTGCTTTAATTTTTATTATTATTTTTTTTCTCTCTTAAGTCAAAAGCTAAACATCATGCCATTTCTGTTGCACTGGATAAACCATTCCACTTTGAAAATGATCCTTTAGTACTTCAGTAAGTATAATATGTTTATTATAGTTAAAAATTTAGTTATGTTTTATAAACCTAATAGCCCCATTAAAAATTTTAAGTTTATAAAATACGTTGGTTACTTTTATAATTACGGTAAGTGTGATTTAAGTATTTTTATATTTGCTGAAATTTTTATTCCTTCTCTACTTATGTAACATAGGAATATCATTTCTTTTAATCCAAAAGTTATGTTAAAATATCAAAGCCCTGTTATTTACATTGAAACAATTTTTTTAAAAATACATAGAATATTAAAATGTGATTTTATAAATACATTAAAGTCTGATTATGATAGCTTTTTAGAATACATTAATTTTTTCAGTTTCACACATGTCAAAAAATGTACTCTCTCTGAAAACATGGTATAAATAAAAATTCCCCTATTTTTTTCAGACTAGAGGGAATACATGTGTTGGGGGGGGGGGTACTAGAAATTTTGGCGTCGACTACAAAGGTCATTTTGCGCCTTTTTACACAAGTTATAACAGTACGCAGCCCGGGACAAACACAAACATCCATGCCCACGGCGGGATTCGAACCCGCAGCCAGGCGGACTCGAGAACTAGAAAGCCTACGTCCTAGCCCTCTCGGCCACCTGGCCGGCAATACATGTGTTGGGGATTGCTGTAGAACTTAAGGGGAGAATCCCACACAAACAAGGTCAACTTTTAATCTATGAGGGAATATCAGGAAGTAACTCCATTTATTTTTTAATGGAGGAAATATAGTTTCTGATTAAAAGTTAACAAAGCCAGAAGTCAAGGCTGAGTACATGCACAGACATTGCATACAAGAATTGTTCCTTGCACGTGCATTATGTGTTACCAGTCGTTTTATAAATGGCTACCACTAAAAGAATAGTGAGTTGTTATAAAGTTTCTTTTTGCAAAATATAAGAAACCCACTGAAATTCATGATGAAATGGTAGAAGTTTACTGTCCGGACTATTCCACTGTGTGCAAATGGTGTAAAACGTTCCGGGAAGGAAGACTTAGCCTTGCCGATAAACAGCGTTTTGGGCGGCCTGGAACAGCCATTATCGAGGAATTAACAACACAATCAGAGAAAACCATCACATTTTCTTGAAAGAAGTGAGTGAAACATTTCACATATCATATGGATCTACATGGTATCCCATGAGAAGCTTGGATATCGCAAAGTCTGTTCGTATTGGCTTCCAAAAAATTTGATGCCAGAACAAATCGGCAACAGGATGGCATGCAGATTGCAACATGTGTTGTTTGATTGTGTAGTTTTGCATAATTTGATCTTAATCTTTAATAATGAGAGCATATAAAAATCTCTACTCTGGTTGTATCACGAAAAAATATGGCAGCACCTTTTATGGACGCCCTTTATTACATAAACATATCAGATGGTAAATAACTTAGATAATAATGATTTTTTAAAACAAAAAGGCACCATTTTGATGACATCATCGTGCCTATATTCCATACACTACAGTGGCACCATCGAAATTATTCATCGAGACCAAAATAACGCTCCCATCATCCCATTACTAAAGTTGCCACGGAACCTATTTTTTTGACATTTGCTCCCATACTATTATTGTTGGTTATATGTAAGAATTTGTTATGGAAGGACTGTTATATAAATAGATGCTTTTATGTAAAAAAATCTTTTTAAATTAAAATTTATAATATACTTTTGATATAACATTGTTATATTTTAAATATATATTTTTGATGCATTTACATTTAATAATTTACTATTATAAATTACAGTGTATTAATTATAATTATTAAATGTATAATAAAAAGTTTTGGAGATTATTATCCAATTTCAATTAAAAAATATAGTTTTGTAAACTTAAATAAATATTTTTATATTTATAGTTTAAATATTAGCACTAGTTAAAATTTAAATTTAAATTCAAAATTCCCTTGGAGCTTGATAGTCTTCAAAGGAAAAGACTGTTGAGAAATAAGTCTTTGTAAACATTTTAATCCTTGTCTTAAAAATCATTTGTTGAGAAATCAGAAACTTGTGAATTCTTTTTAAGCTTTTAATTAGGTTAATGTCTTTTTTTTTTTTTTTTTTTTTTTAATATTAGATGACATCAATAAATAAACCACTTCTTCTCTTATATAATAATTCTTTTTAAGGTTATTTTTTTGTATTCCATCTTTATGAGCAATAAACTTTATTATTATTACTTATATTTTGTAATTATTTATTTAAAATTCTTTTCATTGTTTGGCATTTATGTTTCCATATCTATTATTCGTTGTTTTTAGTCATATTTTGTCTTGCATCCTCTAATTTATAATTTTTTATTATGCATTGCCATCTTTAAGGTGTGCCAAGAAAGTATAAATACACATCTGCAATCAAGGTTTTGAAACATTTATTTCGAACAAAATAGTTTTATGATCAATAAAGTTTTTCAAAAGCCACTGCATTCTATCTCCTGAAATTGTCAAAGAATGTTTTATAAAATTCAAATAATTATTACAGTACTTAATGCATGAATGCATAATAAGGTCTGTCCCAAAATGATAGAAACGCCTTCAAATTTCTGTTTTTTCACTTTTCTCAGAAAATAAAAGAATAAGTCAACCTAAAATCACCATGTACTCGTATATTGTATTAAAAAAAAGCGTTGGTTTATTATGGTGCAAATGTTTTTGCTGTAGTTTTAAACTAAAATACAAAAAATCACTGTCCCAAAATGATAGACACCCCTACAAATTCAATAAAAAATATCCCCTTTCCTCCACACCCCCAGTGATAGGTAATAATGGAAAGATCCAAACATGCAAATTATTTGGAAAAAAAATTTTCGTGTTAAAAGAAATTAAACCACTCTTAATATCAGCAAATTTTATCTTCACCAACATGGGAAGAGGAGTCGCACTGACAGAATTTGAAAAAGGAAGAGTCACTGAATTATTTACTTCTGATATTCCCATAAGAGAAATTGCACAAGGGTTGAAACGATCACCACATGTAATTTTATATTTCTTACGATTATAAGAAGAATATGGGGGGAAAGTCAAGGGGTCGTCCATCATCTCGCACTGCACGCCAGAAAAGGATGGTTTTACGGAAACTGAGTAATTCCACGAAAAGTCTTCGTCAAATCGCAGCTCAACCTGACATCAACACATCTAAATCTACAATTCACCGTGTTGTGCAATCAGCAGGATATCTTGTGTCCAAAAGAATGAAGACAATGCCTCTACTCAACAAACAGCACAAGGAGAAGCGGGTCACCTTGATCAAGTATCACATGAACTGGAGAAAAGTTATCTGGAGCGTTGAGAAAAAATTCAATTTGGATGGGCCAGATGGTTTTGCATATTATTGGCATGAACTACGGAAGCAGGATGTGTCTTTCTCAAAGCGGCAACAAGGCGGTGGAAGTGTAATGTTGTGGGGTGGATTTGGATGGGCGGGCAGAACTTCCTTAGCGTTTGTTTCTGGCAGAATGAAGGCTTGTGATTACCAGCAAGTTCTGGAGGTACATTTTTTACCATTTGCTGAAAACATTGGTGATCCCTTTTTCCAATTTCAGCAAGAGAACACATCTATACACACTGCAACATCGACATGGAAGTGGTTCCTTGATCATGGGATACATTGATGGACTGGCCAGCACGGTCACCTGACCTTAATCCAACAGAAAATCTGTGGGGTATCTTAGTGAGAAAAGTTTATAAGGACAGTCGTCAGTTTTCTAGTGCATAAGAACTGAAAACTGCAATTCAAAAAGCATGGGATGAGATTCAATTGTGTCAGCTTCAAGCACTTGTTAATTCAATGCCTGACAGAGTATTCAAGGTTAGTACTAAGAATGGGAGCTTTGTGGGTTATTAATATCATTTGTAAGTAAAAATTTCCTCTGATTTTTGTTATTTTGGCATGTGTTTCTATCATTTTGGGACAGTGATTTTTTGTATTTTAGTTTAAAACCACAGCAAGAACATTTGCACCATAATAAACCATCACTTTTTTTATACAATATATGAGTACATGATGATTTTAAGTTGACTTATTCTTTTATTTTCTGAGAAAAGTGAAAAAATAGAAATTTGAAGGTGTTTCTATCATTTTGGGACAGACCTTATGTACTGTAATAATTTCGAAAAATGAACATATAGTAAAAGTACAAGGTGATTATAATTAAAGTCCCTTTGTAAAAATGCTATAAAAAACAACCATGAGTCCGAATGACTTCAAATTTGGACTGAGCATTCTTGAAGAAGGGGCATTTGATATGGGATAAGAAAAAAATAGTTCCAAAATTTATCACTAGATGGCGCTGTAAGCGGCATAACGGAAGCGGATTCAGCTAGAAGTGACATTTTGAATTGAAATACGACGGCTTTGGCATGAGTTGTTTATGGCATGATGTTTTTACATTAAAGTTGGTCAAGGAATGCAATTGACACTAAAACAAGTTAAACATGATTTTTTTTTTATTATACATATGCCGCTTACAGCGCCATCTAGTGATAAATTTTGGAACTATTTTTTTTCTTATCCATATCAAATGCCCCTTCTTCAAGAATGCTCAGTCCAAATTTGAAGTCATTCGGACTCATGGTTGTTTTTTTATAGCATTTTTACAAAGGGACTTTAATTATAATCACCTTGTATATGTAATCGTCTGTAAGTGTATCATTTTTGTCTTTTTCAAAATTAAATAGCCATTTATTATTTTTTAATAAACCACCATCTGCACTGAATTAAGAAACATTTTGAAGAATAGGGCAATAATAATTGAATTTTGAAGGTTTTTAATTGTAAAGACCCAGGTTATGCATTTTTAAAATCGTAAAAAATAGAGATTTTTCTGTATTATCGTGCATGTTTTATTTCTCGCAAATTAGCAATAAGTCAAAAAATGGGAAAATGAGGATCGCATTATTCAAGAAGGTAAAATTTTTCTGTGTACGCTTTTTTCTTGTGCACAAATATGACCATGGGCTTTTTTCTGTATGCAGTTTTGTGTGCGTTTTTTTTATGGAACAAACAAATGATAATCACTGGGAGCCCGGTCTGGACTATAAGGGGCATCGGGCAACTCTTCTCAGCCCATTTTGGCAAGCGTTTCTGCTGTCAAATTCTGTTTGTGAGGTCTGGCATTGTCATGGAGAAGAATGGCGTTTCCGGACAACATCCCAGGTCTTTTCTTGTAAATGTTGTTGCGCACGGCACCCTGAAGCAATTTGCGGTAACATTGGGTGGTAATTGTGATACCCTTTAGGCGCAATAGCCACTGCTGTGACTGCAGTCGGACGAATGTGTCCCTGAATTGCATTTTTCACTTTTGCCCGTCACGTTGTTTCTTCCTCATGT
Source organism: Rhysida immarginata (assembly GCA_023313115.1). NCBI lineage: Eukaryota > Metazoa > Arthropoda > Chilopoda > Scolopendromorpha > Scolopendridae > Rhysida > Rhysida immarginata. The sequence goes on along the minus strand of JAHWFO010045024.1, from coordinate 122,574 downwards.
TGTGCTTTTGAAGTCTTCTCAAAATCTCGGCAGGTTTACAGTTTCTCCTTCACGAGCACTTTGATTATTCAATGCTGTTCCACAGTTACAGAGATGCTGCTTGCTGCCATATTTGCTGCACCTGCTGCGCATGCATCCAATACATGCTGAACACGGGATACTTAAAAGGGTTTATGTAACGTTCCCTGAAAAGTATAATGTAATGTGCTACTTATTTCTCGATTTAATATGCATGGAAGTCTTGGACAACCTCAAATAACCCTTGTATTTTGATATTTGATTCTGGATTTACTTGACAACATAAGGCTTTTTTTATGATATAAAAAATCTTTGAATATTTTTTTTTTTTTTTGTTGTTATGAAGTGTCTCCCATTGCTTGCTACTAAAAAAAAAAAAAAGAGTAATTTATTTTTACTTTTGTGTAATTGCAGATATGAAGTTAATTTTCAGAATGGGCAAGAATGTGGTGGTGCTTACCTTAAATTAATTTCACATTCTGATGATTTTGCATTGGTAAGTAAAATATAAAACAAACCTCTAAATTAATCTTCCAGAAATTTGACTGCTTTGCATAAAATCGGTTTTTGTTTCTTCGTAATTAAACCGAAATTTCATAAAGAAGCAATTCCGTTTCAGTTTTTTAATTATTTTCTATTCCAGTATTTTAATTATAGTAAGATGAAATTCTGAAAATTGACATCTTTTTATGGCTTACTTTCTTCTAGGAAAATTTTCATGATAAAACTCCTTATACAATTATGTTTGGACCAGATAAATGTGGAACAGACCATAAGGTTAGTATTATTTAAGTTACTGAGTACAGACATTTTGAGTATTGCGAGTATAGCTTAAACCTAATGAATAATTTCTTATTGGGGGGCCGTTACTAAATTTTGTATATGCTGAGGGGCGTTTATAGAAATAAGTTTGAGAAACACTGCTGTACATCAACACATCAAATAAAATGAGAGAGATTCACTACAAGGCACCTAACTGTGCTATTATGACTAGCGAGAGCTGCAACCATTGTTCTGTTGTAAAAATGTATCATAATTTTGGCCCAGATTCTTTCATGACTTATATATGGTAGTTTGTGTGTTGTTTATTTATACGAGGGTTGGGGCATAAGTCATGGCAACTATTATTTTTTATGAGAATTCAAGCATGGGTGGAAAATGTGAAATATACAGATGAAAGGACAAGGAATGGACGAAATGTACGGACGTTTAACAACACGCCGACACTTTGCTTCTCATGTTTATTAAGGTAGTTGACAACATTACAGGTTTCATGTTCTGGAATCATGAAGCCTGTAATGTTTCATACGTTTCATGCTTCTGGAAAATTTATTCTGGAACATGATTACAGATTTCATTTTCCAGAATAAGTAACAGAAATCAAAATAGAGAACGGTTGTTTTGATATACGAGTGTTGTTCAACTCTGGTTACATCCACCTTGCACGGCGGTTGACTGATTTAACATTGCTCTCTGCGCAACATCAGGAACTCACGGAGCCATCTAATTTTTGGAAACATACTACCAGTCACAGCTTCCTTGAAACATATGACATTTTATGATACCATCCCTTAGCTCTGAGGAAAAAAAAATAGTTGCCATGACTTATGCCCCAACCCTCGTATAAAGTGATCCTCCCGAGCATTCTGCAATGCATAATTTTCACGAGCAGAACTTGTGCAGTGAAATTCTGTCAAATGGAGGAAAACATTCATAGAAACCCTTCAGATCCTTCAACAAGCTGCAGTATAAAATACATTAGTCACATTCGGTGATATTGAGTTACATTTTATCAGGTGATGAAACGTAGGTCAACAGCTATGAACTGGAAACGAGAGTTCAGGCCTGTAAGTTTGTTGGTGAATATTTGCTTTCTGAAAAAAGAAAGCCAGGTTTGCTCTGTCAGAGTTGTGCTGATTGTGTTTTTTGATGCCAGTGGTGATGTTCCTCCCATCTGGTCAGACAATGAACTGGGCGTTACTACCTCCAAGTTTCTGAAACCCTTCAGAGAAAGTATTAGGAAGAATAGACCAGAACTTTGGCACAATCAGAATTGGCTTTTCAATCTTGACAAAGCAGCAGCTCGCTCAGTGTTGCTAGTTTGGTCAGTTCATGAGATTTTAGCTAACCTTGGAATGACTGGTCTTCCTCACCCCTCGTACTTCCCTGATTTGGCTATAGAAGAATTTTTCTTGTTACCCAAACTGAAGGAACACTGAAAGGGAAAAGATTTGACACCATTGAGGAGATCAAGAAAAATTTGCAAAGGAAACTATAAGTACTTCAGGATTGCTTCAAAAGGGGGAACCTTGTTGGGACAAATGTATTCATCATGGAGGAAAGTTCTTTGAAGGAGATAAACCATAAGGCCACTTTCGCTAATATAACGTTATTTTGAATTTTGTTAAAAACTCCCGCAATAGCGTTGCTTATGATGTCCGCTTTGCTTTCCGAGGCCGAAGAGATTTACAGGTCGTGGCGCGATTCACAAGCCACAGGCCTGGCGAGATTTACAGGGCCTATTAATCTTGTCTGCCTCTGCTTGGCAACGATGATGTCACGCGCAGCTAACGTTTTTGAATGGAGGGGCCCCCATTTCGCTTATCTGTTGCCTCTTTCTTAAAAAATTTGTAACTTTTCCCATAAAAACTTGTTGTTTTCTTTTTTATGTTACATTTTTTCTGGTTATTTATTATCTCGATAGTGATATTTTTTGTGTCATTTGCCCTTTAAGTTATATTGTTTAAAAATAAGCTTATAATTTTTTTTATCCCATTTAATGGTTAGGTTCATTTTATATTCCGTCATAAAAACCCTTTAAATGGTTCCTACTCTGAAAAACATTGCAAACGATCTGAAGGAAAATTGGAAGAAATTTTTAAGGATAAGAAATCTCATCTATTTACGCTAAGTAAGTTAATGTAAATAATAATTTCCCAGTAGCTTGACTATTTCTAAAATTGTGTATTTTTTACAGTGCGAGATGTATACAGAATGCTTTATTAATGTTATTAATTTTATTTCTTTGCAGTAATTAGATATGATAATTCTTATGAAATTTTGGTTGATCAAGTGACAGTAAATAAGGGCAGCTTGTTAGAAGATTTCACGTGAGTTCTACATTATTAGTGAATTTGAAAATAAAATGTAAATTTACATTATTATGAATTGTAAATTTGAAAAAGATGCAATTTTACATTTCAGTCCTTCTGTCAATCCACCTGAAGAAATTGATGATCCTACTGATCGCAAACCTGATAATTGGGATGAGCGTGAAAAGTAAGCTGCAATTATGATCCCTTTATCATCTAGACTAGATTTAAAAATATCATGCATTGATTTTTATCTATCCAAAAATATATGCAAAATAATTATTTCTTTTTATCTGACAGAATACCTGACCCGGCTTCCAAAAAACCAGAGGATTGGTAAGTAATGTTTTTGAATGGAATGGGTTATCAAAATGTCGATAGTTATAAGAGAAGGGTTATGAAATCAAAACTGATGGCAATTTTTTATTTTTTAATGGATATACTGTATTTGGATTGGCTTCTGTAGTTTCATATTTGTAGAAATTGTAAAACTATTTGGTAAGCATGTGAAACTTACAGGAAGAGCTTTGGATAAGGAATTTGATTGCAGTTTTTATTGTAGTTTTGAGACGAGTTTCTAGGACATAAATATAAATTAAAACTATTGTTTTAATCCTCGCATTTGTTACTGAAAAAAAAACTTGTCTTTTTGTCTATAAGAAAATAATAAATTAGAAATTTGGAGTTAATAGAAAGATTGCAGCATTGACGTTTCCCTTATAAAATGCAAAAATATAGCTATAGGTAACATGGGAAAAGTCACAAGCTTAACTAAATCTACGATAGTTATAAAAATAAGGAACTCAATCAGAAAATCTCCGCTATTTACGTCATTGTGGTGTCGCTTGCAAATGACGACCTGTGGAGATTTGCCACCATTTGCAAATCGATCTCTGCCAAGTGAATCAGACTTTTTTGTTACAGATCTAAGCATTTTGGTCTGTTAATATGCCATATGCAAGGCAAACTAGATTTAGAAATACAGAGTAAATAAGAGCCATGAATGAATAATTTAATTTCATCTGTGAACTCTTTATGTGACCAATTTATAATGTAAGTTTTTCCTACCGCACCCAGTTTGTTTGGAACAAAACTTACCTTATGCATAACACTAATGAGACTATATAACATGAGGAAAAATTCACTGCCACAAACTCTGTCATTCTCCAACATAAAATAAAGATAGTACATGAAGGGGGGGGGGGGGGGGGGACGAAAAGAAAAATTCTCCGAACCTAGATTCGAATCAGAAACCACAAGTATCTAGCTCAAGTGTCCTATCATAAAGCCTTTACTTTGACTTCTTTGTAGGCTATAGTACGCTTGGAGACAGGTTTGCTAAATCAGGTTTGGCAGAGGCCCAGTTGGTAGAGGCTATGAGCTAGATTTGTGGTCTCTGGTTCGAATTCAGCTCGTGGAATTTTTCCTTCTGTTGTTTTTATGTAAGGTCTGTGTGTGTATTCAAAACCATAAAAGATATCCAAATATTGCTGCTTATGGTAGTTGTGTGTGACCTTAGGAATGCGCTGCTCAATGCGAGAGCACTAATGACACGATGGTTGCACGGGCGTGGGCGACAGTGATGTTCAGTCGGTTCTCATGCAAGATCAGTCACATTCATAAAAATTTATTTTTATTAATATCAAATAACATATTTATTTACCCACTTCCTATTGTGCCTATTTTAACGAGCTTAAGTAGTAATTTAAGGATAACAGTATTTTTAATTGAATAATGGAACTCTTAGCAATAAAACAAAATGATTTAATAAATTATTTAATAAAGAAATAATCTCATTTATTTGTAAGCTAATAAACAATAAATAAAAGATCCCACATATAAAGTGACTTCGACCTAAAATGAATGAAGCAAATTGATTTGTAATTGCAATTAAGATGTGTCAATTATAAACAAACAACGAGTTAAATACTTAAATTCTTTGGTGATTTAAAAATCCTGATCGAATTTGCATTTCCACCGAATTGTCGTCCACCCAACTGACGTTCACCGAATTGTCGCGTCCACCCAATTGACGTCCACCCAATTGTCGCGTCCACCGAAATGACGTTCACCGAATTGTCGCATCCACCCAACAGACGTCCACCCAATTGTCGTATCCAGCGAATTGATGTTCACCGAATTGTCGCGTTCACCCAACTGTCGTCCACCGAATTGTCAACCACCCAATTGTCGGGCTCCCGTGGTGATGACCACATTTCTGGAGAAAATTCAAGCTTCCCTGCAGCGCTCTCCACAGAAATCAGTTCGGCGGCTGTCTCAAGAATTAGGGGTCTCGTATAGAATTTGATTAATGCAAGAGCTTCGTTCTTTGAATTCGGGAAAACTCAATGCTTACTGCTAAGTTTTAAGATTTTAAACGCAAGAGTTTTACTGCATGAAGTTGGACTCTGATTTTGCGTGAGAACCATGACTGGTATAACATCACTACTCGCACGCACCCATGCAAGTGTCTTGTCACGTGGTGCTCTCACATTGTATATGTGTTCCAAAGGTCACAAGCAGCAATACTCGAATATCTTTTATGGTTTTGCAATAAATGCATGTTAAACTTGAGAGTTCGGGGACTTTCAAATCGCCCTGAATATCCATTTTCTTTATTCTTTCTTTTTTTTTTGAGCTTTTAATGATAAGTGATAATGACTTATTTGTACACAGTCTAATTGAACCATCTGTGATTCGTTAATTGAATTTAGGGATGAAGATGCTCCTCGTCAAATTGCAGATCCTTATGCCAAAAAACCTGAAGATTGGCTGGACGATGAACCAGAAATGATTCCAGACCCCAATGCTGAAAAACCTGAAGACTGGTGAGGAAATGTAATAAAATTTAATAGGGATATACAGGTTTTGAGAAAATATATTAATTACATTTTTTTTTTAATAAAGGGATGAAGAGATGGATGGAGAATGGGAACCACCACTTATATGTAAGTTTGTTTTTTTTTTGTGTAGAACAGTGTAATGTGCGTATGGTGTGATATTATCATTTACTGGAACGTGTTTTGGAAAAAAACGGATTAAGAATTAAATTTGATTTATTGTATTTTAAAGCAAATCCAAAATGTGAGAAAATTGGCTGTGGAGAATGGAAACCACCTCTGATAGAGAATCCAGCTTACAAAGGGAAATGGAGGCCACCAATGATTGCCAATCCCAATTACAGAGTAAATATATATTTGTTTGTTTACTATGTTAACTATGTATCAGATCCCTTCTAAATAAGTTACAAAGTTGATGTACCAAGTTGCCATCGTATCAAGGGGGAAAAAATAACATTTGAGCATTATTGGCAGTTTTCTTCAGGTTTCATTTATTAAAACTTTTCCTCATTTTTATAGGGTAAATGGAAGCCTAAGAAAATTAAGAATCCTGACTACTATTTTGATAAACTTCCTTTCAGAATGACATCTATTGTAAGTATAAATGCATAAAAATATTATGTAAAAAGTAATTTGTTAATTAAAGGGGGAAAGGTAGGGTTTTGGGACCCGAATAATTTAATGGTCAAATGACTTGGTTAATTTTGTGTCATTACTTACAAGAATACTTTCTATTATACTTCACCTCTCCCCCTCCTCTGTTCTTTTTTCTTTGAATGTTCATTATGAAGCTAAGCTTCATTCGTACAAGTCTTAAAATGCATTATGCTGCAGTTTGTTGAGAACGGTACTCTAAATATTTGGTTTAACGTAATCATTAGTGCTTGTTTTCATATAATTCATAATCTTTAGAAATGCAAAGTCCTGCTTGTAAGTATTCTTGATTCCAGATAGCTCAACAGTAACGAGAATACTACCAGGAAAGGATTTATGCCTTTGATTTTGTTAACCCTCTATTACAATGTTTTCCCTTCATACCTGTATCTGTGAGATGTATTCAATAAGTAACAGGTCGAATGCAATGGGGACTAAAAAATGAATTTATTTCAAACATATTGACCGTGGTGGTTCAAGCAGTTAACTCATTGTGATACCAGGGGCCCTATTCTCGAAATTATCGTGTTGCAATCCATCTCACATATACTATCTCACTTGTGAGATTTCAACTCACACGATTGATATTCTGCAGTTCAAACTACAAAACGAACACGACTGGTGAGTAGGCACGTCAAACTCACACGAGTTTCGACATTCCTAAGCGTCTGGAATTGAGACTATTCATCAAGAACCAATCAAATAAGCGGAAACTGTTCCCAAACGATCGCTCAGTATGGAGCATAGCCTAATGAAAGCCTAAGTTTTCATTAGGCTATGGTATGGAGGCAAAGAAAAGAATCGCAGATGAGCAAAAAGAAATTTTATTCATAAATAATACAAGAATGTATAAAGGAAAATTTGATAACGAGTTTACGAAGAACTATGGAATGAAATTGAATTCTTGCGTTGGAACAAAGAAATCAAACGTAGAATGGAAAAAAAGGCTTAATTTGCACTATATGCACAATCGTGCGATCAAGATAAGTGAAATGATGTTTTGAAGACCCCCCTCCTCCTCTAACCAGCTGATATATAAACCCTTTTTTATTTGGTTACGGGTAAAAGGCTAAATTAATAAAAATGTCATTTACCTTGGTCGCGTGATTAGTCATCGCGGGATTCTGCCAATAGTGCATACCTGTTTTGTAGTGCCAATTGTGCTCTGTTTTGTAGGCTTAATGCTGATCTTCAGGTTTGATCCCCTAAAATCGGTCGAAGGTTGTCTATCAAAATTTTTGCCGAAATCCTTTGATTGTCGAAATAAGTGACGAAAATGTTACTCATGACAGTCGAAAGCATCAATCCGTGTTCGTAAAATTCGTTGCCTCCTCAAAAAACGCCTTTCTGCAGTTTCCAATGCTCCGATTCGGTGCAGCGTAACGAAACGTCAGCCATGTTTTTTCTTTTTTTTTTTTTTTTTTTGTGCGTAGCTATCTCACAAGTTCTACTCACGTGAGTTGAGAACTCACATGGGGAGAACGAAAAATATGGGAGTTGATTTTCGAGAATACCAATTTTGTCTGTTCATTCTTGTTTGTACCAAGTCCCCCCCCCCCCCCCCAACTCATGTGAGTTGTTAACACGAAATAGGCCTCGGTCACACTGGCATAAAACTCCACGTAAATGCGCTGGTGATGTCACTTCCGGTGAAAAGCTTGGTGCCGCGCTGGAAAAGCGCTTTACGCCGAAGTTGAATTTTGTTCAACTTTTTATGTCACGTTAGATCGTACGCAGAACATCCAGCCAATCAGAAGAGCGATTGGGCTGCCATTAAGATGGCCGACAAAAGAGCAATGTACAATAGCGAATGCTTTGTAGAAATGGTGAGGAAGTTTAGCTATCTGTGTGATAAAAGTCCAGGCTATTAAAATATTAAAATATTGCCAGACTTTAAGGGCTAAAGCTCGATACATGCTGAAGCTACTTCAAGTAATGTCATGCTTTAAACTAATAGCGAAGCGACATCACAAATTGCGCCGCGTTATACGCTTTCATTTGAACAGCTGAACGTTTACGTTTTTCTGCAACGTATTTATGTAGGCATAATTACGTGATGTTTAACGGCAGTGAGACCCAGGCTTAACGGAAAAAATGCTTGTCCATTATTCTGAGTACCACACTCAAAGTAATTAGTCTCCGGAAATCAAAAAAAAAATACTTATAGCGTAACCCAGGAATAATGATATGGGACATAGTAGTTTCTATTCCCTTTGAGGCGATTTTTTCCAAGTGAATCCCCTGTACTTTTGCCATCGAGGTGCTTTTATTTTTGCGAGTCTCCTTGCCTCTCACTGAACAATCACCCAAGAACTTTGTTGTAAGATGTTTGTTATTTACCTTCAACTCAGTCGCTGTGTTTCACAGGCATCTTTCTGACTTGTTGGACAGTTTTGAAACCGAAGTAACAGTTAAGCCGGCTTCACACAATGACGGATTCTGTGAAGGCAAAGTTTCGACGGCAAGAAATGACGTCACAGGAGCGTGGAAATCAGGCGAAAAACACGATAGAACCGAGCTCTACTTTTGCCGTCGTGTACAGTGGCAGCCAATTAGGGAGAATTTAGCATCGGCGTCATTGCTACGTAATGTTCAACACCGAAGGTTTCTTTTGCTTCGATTACAATGCCCCAAAACATGTTGTTTCAGATTTAAATTGCCCGTGAACAAAATAGATTACAATCATGTAATTTAGGACAAATCGGATAAAAGAATCATGTTTGATTTTGATCTTCTGCACATGAAATGAGCGAAAGCATTCGCTTCATGATGTCGTTTTCCACACTTGCTTTCCATGATTTTCTTGACGGAAAGTTTGTTTGCCTTCGACGCTGCTGTTGCGGAATCTGCCATAGTGTGAATCTGGCTTAAAAAGAAAGTTGCATTAGGTTGAATTGCTGCCCGCTATACAAAGAGTCACTTAGCATTGTTTGATAGTAAGGAGACCATCTGTACAGTTTGTCTCGGACCAACCACTCAGTTATATCAAGATTCGTTAAATTGAAAGCCAATTGTGTATTAATTAAAAAGATTTACTAATAGGGCCTGTTAGATTCATTATTTTACACACGTTGTATTGTATAGTGTATATACTTATAATTTCATAACGTCCATTTTACAATACAATTGGTTTATTATTCCTTAGTCATATAATCGATTTTCATCCTTTCGGACATCTCAACTGAAAAATACTGATGATGTCCGAAAGGATGAAAATCGATTATATGACTAAGGAATAATAAACCAATTGTATTGTAAAATGGACGTTATGAAATTATAACTATATAGGGCCTGTTAGGTTGTATCGTGACTAATGAAACACAATATCTTAAAAGCTTTTGAAATGCTAGTGCTTTGATAATATAATGAGTGATTTATTTTGAATAGGGTGCTATCGGCTTGGAATTGTGGTCGATGTCAGACTTAATTTTGTTTGATAACATCCTTGTAACATCGGACAGGAATGTAGCAAATGCAGTAGCAGCTAAAACCTGGGCACTTAAACGCCAGTTAGAAGATCAAGATTCGGTAATGTATTTCTTTTTTTTTTTTTTTTTCATAATATTATACTCTGAATTGCATATTCTTATAATTTGATGGACAGGTTTGGAGGGAGCTGTGATGCACAATTTAACGATATTCTTTTAAATTAGCCTTCGTTATGGTTGCGTATAATGAAGTTGCTAAACTATCATCCATACCTGTGGTTGCTCTATGTTATGTATGTTGCTGTTCCGATTGTGATATACTCGAGGCACATTTGTTTGAGAATCAGAGAGGTAAACATGCAGCAAGGCAAAAGCGGAAAAGAGTAAAACAATTAAGAGTAATCGTGTTTTTGTTTGTTTATTTTTTTTTAGTTTTTATTTTTTTTTTCGTGCCAGAAGCTCCATGACCCTTCCGAAGTGCTTTTTAGATGCAGTGTGTTTAGATAAGACTATGCAAAAGTTTAATAATACAAGACAATTCAAAATGAATGGTACACAAAAAAAAACATACCGATAACTGCTCTAATAAATATATTTCTCGAAAAACGTAATAACATGAAAGGTTAACTCTCTAAGTTTCATTTGGCAATATTGAAACGAAATCTCTCAATATTCGACAAACTAAAACTGAGAGAGTTCTGCATGGATTTGTAAGCACAGCTGAAGATGGATGGTTTCACGGAAAGACTTGTGTTCACTGACGAAGCGATGTTTCAATTATGTGGCAAAGTGAACGGGCATAATCGGAAAAAGCCACATGCCGCTTTGGAACGTGAACGTGATTCTCTGAATATAAATGTTTTCTGCACCGACATGCTGTCTGAGCGCGTTTTGCTGCATGTGGTTCCCAACTTGATTTTGCAGCAAGACGCGGTCTCGATGTATTGGCATTATCTCGTATGTGGTTGCCTCAATGTAGCTGGATTGGTCGTGCAGGGTCGAATGATGTGCCCTTGATGTTGTAGCCTCTGAGATCTGACCTTGTTCAGTCGGCAAGTGATTATCGCGATGGGAGGCAGGGTTTCGGTAGAAAAACACGATAATCAAGGGACAACATAAAGATGTAGTCATCGTGTTTCTAGAACTGGATGTCCTCTAATCAGTTACCGAAGGTATTGTGACACCTGAAGCACAATTAGTAGGCTCTTTAATCTGTTTCCTCCCCTCGAATGAAACTGAATTTGTGACTCGTTGACTGTAAGCTGCTGTTGAAGTGACAAAAGTTGAGAAAATAGGTAAGGAAATGTTATAAAAGCAGTTTGCTTTTCTTCCGCCATTCATAATTCTGCCACTATGTGGCGAAGGGCAATCACATCATTGACCTCATTCAAAAATATTTTATGGTAATATGCTGCCACATCATGCTGATAATCTCTGCCATCTGTACAAGATATAATTCATTGCGATTTTTTTTTTTTTTTTTCCCTTTGTGGGCATATGAAGTGTAAGATTGTTTGTACCATCACTTCCACAGAATTTATACAATTAAAGAAGCGGATTTGGTCGAATCAATTGGTTAAGTTATGCTGGCAAATGTGTAGCAAGAACTGGACTATCATCTACACTATCTAGGTTAGGTTAGGTTATCTGGACTATCATTCATCACCGAACAGCTCTCCAAAAGCATATAGGTTCGTCCATACATGTCATACAACCTATAAAAGACGTTGACTGGTTAGAATACACTTGTAGCAGCTACTGCAATCAAGGAAAAAGGGATGATCATTGGAGCCCCATCCTGTGGAGTGATGAATTCCGTTACCAGGTTACTTATGACGAAAGGTACCCATCTGTGATTGTCTGTAGGAATTTGGAGAGTTAACCTTTCATGTTATTTTTTGCTATTTATGAAATGTATTTATTAGAGCAGGCTTAGGTATGTTTATTTATGTGCTGTTCCTTTTGGTATCGTTATATATTTTTCTTCGTTAATCACACTGAAGACATTTTGCTTTTTTGTTTAATTTTGAAAATTTTACTTTCCCCCTGCTTAGGAGAGCTTGTTTAAACGCCTTGTCAGTTACACCAACAACCATCCTTGGCTTTGGGCTGTATATGTAGTAGTTATAGGACTCCCTTTGGTTCTCATCATTGTCTTTTGTTGTTCCTCAAACGGGGTAAAAGAACGAAAAACAATACTTCAATTTTATTTCATTCGTGAAATGAAAAATGTTTTCAAAATTACGTTGGTTTTTCTACAAAGGAAAAGGCTGAGCAGAAACGAGCGGCTCATGTTAAGAAGACCGATGAAGTGGTGCCAGACGATGAACCTCTGACAACTCAGCCAACTTCTTCTTCACAACAACCAGTGAGGATTGAAGAAGTCAAATCAAGTATAATTGAAGAAAAAGTTGATGGTAAAAATGAGATTTTTTTTTTTCTTTCTCCTTCTCATAGTTTTCTTAGGATCTTTCCAATTGTTTGTTACCTGCTGGCCATAGAAATCACTACACCCAGGAGTCCTTCATTTGCAATGAAAAGGGCTGCAAGGTCATAATTTTGCATGTTAAGACTGAGATAAGTATGCCAAGCCATTGTGCTCTCAAAGAATAGCGCCACCGCACTTATTTGAACGGGACTGCATCAAGCTGATGAGGTGGCCGAGAGGGCTAGGGCCTAGGCTTTCTAGTACTCGAGTCCGCCTGGTCGTGGGTTCGAATCCCGCCATGGGCATGGATGTTTGTGTTTGTCCCGGGCTGCGTACAGATTTAACTTGTGTAAAAGGCGCAAAATGACCTTAGTAGTCGACGCCAAGATTTCTAATAAACCAACCAACCAAAATCAAGCTGATGAATGGCTTGTTATACACTGTATTCAAAAAGTTCCAGGATTGCCACCCGTAAAACGGTACAAGTGGCACCATCTCTGTATGAAAAAAGGAATCACGCAGCAACGACCTTGGGCCACACCCACACGAAGTTTCATTCAATTTCGTCGAGTTCGGACTTGTGGACATAACGTGCATTTATGTGCTCTTGTTGTTGGACAGGTGGCCGTTGCACAATGCTTCACCGCAAATTTGTAATTGGGTGAGTATGAGGGGTGGTCGATGTTCACAACCTGCCTTCTCGTCAAAAATTCCTGCACAACGATGGACTTTTGAGATGGTGCATTGTCATGCAACAGCCACCATTTTCCACTGTTCAACAATTCTGGCCTCACACGATGATAAGAGCACACAAACCGGCTTTAGGCAAATGAACTCGTCAAGACTGAATGAAACTTCGTATGGACTCGTGAAAATTGAAGGACTCGTTGGAGAACACAATGTGTTGCCATTCTCTGTCCATGATGTTCCTGGCACCACTGGCAATGTGCCACATGATGCTGAGGGGCCAAAGGCAAATGGCACTGTGGATGCTGTGCCTGTAGACCAGCCACATTGTGTTACAATGATGACTATAAGGCATAACTATACGATGATCTGACCATCTGACTTGTCCAGTTCGACCGTAAGACCTCGTTCAAGTTCTGGTTGGTGATATTCTTCGTGACATTGTGGCTTACCGACCTCCTCTTAACATGTAGAATTCTAACCTTTCAGCTGGCTGTATGTCCCTTTTAAGTATTGGGTAAAGCTCCAATCAGCGTAAAGGCTCCAATCATCCTGTACATATCTTGTCACAGTAGCGGTTGCACATCCAACATTCTCGGTTATCCACAGTGTATTCAGAAAGTTCCAGGATTGCCCTTCCCCCCCCCCCCCCCCTCCAAGAGGACGCTACTATCAGTATATGAACGGACAACATGGATAGTGATTATAAACTTGTTGGTTTCTGTAGAAAGAGGGTGTGACCACTGCAGGAATTCATAGGAGATTGATAATAGTGTGTGGAGAACGTGCACCTTCACGGAAAATCTTTTAGAACTGGGTGCACGTCAACGGAAAAGGGGACCAGTTACGGATAGAAAGTGACAGTGTGAGATGTGGATGGTGTTTGCCAGATGAGTTCTGAAACTTTTGATGGCAAACCAAAAGCAAATGCATGGGGACGTGAGCAGAGAAGTCCTGAAATACCATGACCAAGATCGAGCAGATTTCATGAGCCAGAGAGCAAATGGTAGTCAATGCAATGGAAGCATAAGGGCAGTCCTCTGCTGAAACCGCTGCAGATTTGAAGGCAGCTGTCTAGATGTGGATAAGAGTTACTCCAAAAGAATGGTTCCAGCGCTCTCACACTTCTGGAAAAAATGTATTCATTTAAAGGGAGTTATAAGGAAAAGTTGGACCTATCAAGTAATGTGTTATCTGTCTGTACATGTCAGAAAAAAATAAAGTGTAAATTAATATAGTTCGCCCCTCGTAGATTAGCCTTTTTGATTAATGCTCTCGGAAGGTGTAAGTTAGGTAGGTAGGTATTTTTAGATCTCATTAAGTATTCATTATTTAATTTTATCCCAGATAACAAATTGGAAAGTGAAGAAGTGAATGCAGAAGCGAGTGAAGTTGTTGAAAATGAAGTGGAAGTGGAAGAGGAGAAGGAGAAGGATAAAGACAGCTGTGAAAAAGAAGATTCTGAAGAAAAAGAAACAAATGAGGCTGCTGATGAAGAAGAGGTAACTAGAAAGTGTTTAGCTCGATTGAAATTGAAAATTATGGTAACTTGACAAATTCAATCGGTATAGAACAAATTAAAAGAACTACTACACGTTTAGTATACAGCAACTACAGTAGAAGTAGAACTCTGTGAAAAAAACCCGCAATAAGTGGGAAAACGTTAGAGGTTGTTCTAAAAAAAAAATAAAAATCTTCGTATATGTCTTTCTGGCAATATCTGAAAAGCAGGTACATATATCCTCATTTATCACGGAGATTGGTTCAAAAAAAATTGCGATAAATGAATAATAGAACCTATGGGAAAAACAGGGTTCCGTCCAAAGACTCCCAAGCTGCCTTCCAAATTAGACTCGTATTACCACTAAATAAATTTAAACAAAAATTTAAACGATTCGAAATATGTATGTGGAATGATCAGTAAATAATAAAAATCACACTGTGAAACTACAGTGGCATAGCGAGGTTAAATGGCGCCTGGGGTATGGTACAGTCCGATCTCGGACATTCGTGCTTCGTGATTCTCGAATTCACAGATCCGCAAAAATTTCTTTGGAAACTGAACTTCTTTGCATCTGTGATACTGTTTACATCAAACAATTGTTTCTTTTTTTAAGGAAAATGTATTAAACTAACTTTTAAATGAAAATAAAGTGTTTTGGAGTATGACTGGGGTCATATTTAGGGTTTCAATTATAGAAACAAGCATATATTACCGTTTTTAGTGACTCTACAAAACATCTGCAAATCCTCCTCATTCTGAGAAACCTAACCTCGTGACTGTCCGAGATCTAACTTTATTCATCGTTTCACCCTGTGTTATCTTATTTTGTCCTCCCCCCAAGTATGTCGCAACATATTTTGTTAAGTTATTGACGAATGAACCTGAAAACGATGGAAGATGTGTTAAACATTATCTGAGAAACAATTTGCTTAATAATGAGAAAATAACAAGATTTGGCCAAAAGGAAACTGCTCAGTTTGTGCCATATTTCTTAACGGATGAGAAAAAAGAAACTGAGCAGATGCTTGCACGGATGCTTGCAATGCTTTTATTTGATTGAGTTTGTATTATGTTACATTTACACATAGTCAAAAAATAACTTGTATATGTTTCTCGTTAATTTGCTTTCAATTTATTCTTTAAGGATGAAGAAATTCACGATGGTTCAGGAGATAGTGAAAGGTAATGCTTTCTGATTAAGCTGATGTTCTGCAGTAAATTTTTATGCATATAGTATCGAAGTCTGATTTCATATTGTTTGCTAATTATATTCCCCCTTATATGGGGTCTTCACAAAAGAATAAGATGTTTTCGTAAGTGAATAAAATAGATATTTCCCACTCTATACGGGTGGAACTTGTACAGTAGGAAAAGCAACTGTTCAAGCTTGAGAGGCATTATTCATAGCCTTGATCATACACCTCACAATCATTTTCTTCCACATCGCTGGATTAACCATGCTACAAATAACAACCACCACCTTCTCCCATGGTGACTCTGACGTCAGAAAATTGTATCAACGCTATTTAGCAGGCAAGAAATGGAAGAACATAGTCACCTTCGATGACACTTGGGTCTATTTATCTCGAGATGGCAATTTATTTTTTTTTCTTTTTTTTTTATCTACGACAGGACTATAAGACTCGATCTGACTGGGTGTGTCGTTGCAAGGAGAGTTTTCCGAAAGGACTAATGGTGGTTGCTGGGCACAAGTACATCAAAAAGGTGGGATCTGAAGCAAAGATAAATGCTGCCTACTATTAGAAAATTGTATTGGAACATATACCGTAACAATATTCCACAGTTATATGCCAGCCACACAGCTAAATCGACTGTCCAGTACTGTGCTAAAATGCAATAGGAAACTGGGATTGAGGCCTCTTATGCACTGTTGACTAGTTGCTGGCAATGTGGTTACGAAAAATCAAAATACAGTAATAGGAAACTGAAGGTGGGAGACCGAATGGGTAAACAAACAGACGCCACCGTTCGTATCACTCTCGTTCGTTCTCCCCTTCCTATCGACATTCAGCATCACGCTGACCAACTTCCAAGATAGTTGCTGAGTGATATTATTTAAAAAAAAAAAAAAGATAAAAAGGAAATATTGGGTGCACTCCTTTGAGCATAAAAATAGGCACCCCCATTACGAGAACGTGGAAATAAAAGCATGTTTCAAGGACTTGCGAACCATGACAACAAATTAAAATGAAATAAGAGGGGGATAATGACAAAGTTCAAGAAAAAGCCTCATGCAAAATGCTATTGCTAGGCCTATTTTCTTATATTGTGATGAATCGAGTTGCAGGACTTAAGAAACGCGAGGCCTCGTGAAGCCACGCTGTTTGCATCGTCCTCAGATTTTACAGTTATATACAAAAACCACTATTGGGAAGGGGTGGTTGCTCGCACAGTGCGGTAGACGTCAATAGAAACGAGCTATCCCAGTGGTTGTGCAACTTCCCAGTCGCCGAATGCGTTGCTCTTGACTTTTGGGCTTCTCGTCACTGATGAAACCATACCATTCTTTGTGAAGACCTTGTAGTGATGCAATTTATGGATAATATGCTTTATTGTTTCGTTTCTAGGTCTCCAAGAAAGAGGAAACCAAGGAAAGAATAGAGTATTTTGTTTATTATTTTGATTTTTTTGATATTTATTTTGTAAAGAGCATGTCATTTAGAAGATACATGGAAGGATTTTAAGACTACTACTAATTATTTGAATCGTCAAAATTTACAAATTCTATTGAAACACCTCCATAGGTTGCAGTGTTTATTTTCAATAAGTTTTTGTCTGTCAGTCACTTTCCCATTCGTAACTAATTCACTGTGAATAGACTAATCGAAGAAGGGATATTATTAGCTAAAAACTTATCTAACGTGTGCCTTTGCTTCCCTACCCTGCCAGATGATGCATTTCTTTAAATTATCCCGTATGGATGTTGCAATCGGCTGTCGTAGAATGGGGAGGGGGAGAAAAGCTCGATCTCTTGCAAAGAAAAAAGCGCTGCTGATGGTGGTTTGAAGATTTTGTCACTCGTAAAGAAACATCCTTCCATGTGAATCAAAGGCTCTTCGATATGGATGATCCGAGAAAGAATGATTTTTGTTAAATGCATTATTGTTACTTTTTTATTTTAATTTTATTTTAATGTCTATTTCTACAGGGAATGTTAGTGTTTGATAATATAATGTTAATGCTATTTTTTAGTAAAAAGAAATAATAATAATTATAATAATAATAAATTAAGTCTTTTATAAAATTTAAATTTTTTACACAGACCAGAAAAACCACGTTTCATTTCCATTCTGTTACAATTTTTTTATTATTGTAGATTATGAATTTCCTGCCTGGCATAATTACTTTTGTGTTATGAAAGAAATGATGTCTTTGATATTTTTTAAGGAGAAACCGTGTAACGTTGTGCTTCAAACTTAATTTACATTTGTTCACCCCCCCAAAAAAAAGTCGAACTAACTAAAATCATCAATAATTTAATTTCCTCTGAAGTCTTCCCGTAATGGGTAAAAATATGATTTTCTCTGTTATAACAAAACATGGACTCAGTTGTTACTCATTAACTCTATGTAAAGATTTACAGAAATAAAGCTACAGAAAGTATGGATGTAGCAAACATGTGTTACAGATGTTTGTTTTTTTTAAATCTTGATATTTAAACTTATTTACCCAATATGACCTGACCTGGTCCGTTTTAATGCATAGTAATTTTCATACGTTCATAATTAACGACTGCACCACTGATGAAGATCGGAAATATTAATTAAACTAATTACCAGAATCTTACATGCAAGTTCCATCTGCATAAGTTCGTGCCTCGGAAGGGAAAATGAATTTATAAAGTAGGGAGCATAAAAATTGGCAAGAACCAAAACAAGCGTTTTAATATAAGGACACATGACATCCATACAAGTAAGATATCATTATGTACCAGCAACATTTGACAATAATGTGCACTACAAAATCATTTCTTGATCAGATCTTCCCTCTTTGTTTTTGCAAGCACTCCTGCAATCTGCCGGGCATGCCATCGAAAAACGACTCCAACTGATCAAACCACATATTGCCCCACATTTCTTCTACCAGACTTTCCAGTCATTGAAATCTGTTGGGCCATGTTTGGCAAGAGCACATTTACTAAATCTGTGGATGATGAACGGCCAACTGTGCAATACGGCATCGATCATTAGCCTCTAGTATTTTGGGTCTACCTGATCTAGCCTTGCGTTCATTGTCTTCTCCTGAATCCAATTTCTTCATTATTAGGTAACATGTTCTCAAAGGTATACCTGATCTTTCACTGGCCTCCTATTTCTGATGCCGCTTTCCCAAAAAACTCCGAGTGAGTTTCTATTCTGCTGCTCCATTGCTCATATTACCCGTAAATTAACCTTGCGTTAGTTAAATGGCTTCAATGCGATATACCTGCCCTACCTACGTTTCTAATGAACCCATTCACCGATTTTGCATGTTGTAAGGTCATTATTTTACATGCACTTTAACATTATGTAAATACTGCAGTTTTGCCAATTTTTATGCTCTCTACTTTACACACTCTGTTGACTGGTCAGTGGTGTCTCAGCAGGGATTTGTTTCTAACGGATGTCTGGCAGGGTGGTCAGCCGCAGATAGTCTGTCGCTCGGAAAGAGTCTTTGGTTGTCTTCTCGTATAATTTGGGGACAATAGCAAACTCATTTTAAACGGGATAAAGTGGTCATTGGTTAAACTGGGTCACAGCTGTGTGGAAACTAACATTAAAAATCCATGGTTACAAGCAAAATTACAGGTTTAAACTTTTCGGACAAGATTGATTGTAAAAATTAAAATAAAGAAAAAAATGTGTAGTGCCTGTGGGCCAGGTACAAGAAGCAAAATGTTGCAACCAGCCGGATTACTAAGATCCAGCCTACTTACACCTTGGTATGCTAACACACAGATATCGAGAAACAAAAAAGCTGCTGGCGTAAGAAGAACACAGATTCTCAGAAAATACAATTTCAATCTCGAATTGGGTTCGAACAGTTGTCCAATCTGGGGGTTAATCATGATGCCAGAAATATGGAATTTGGGAGGTCAGAGGAAGGGTCAAATAAGCTCACAAGGTTCTCTCACTTGTTTTTTGGTCTTTGTCTCGGGCACCAGTTCATCTCCAATCCACCGGAGATGAGAGCGGGGTATTAAAGGGCTGAGAGCCATTAGTTTGCCTTCTGAGATCCCTAATTGCTTTAGGGGGATGAATCCTTCGTTTTTTGGCGGTATCAACTTCACCCCCACGTCCTGCTCTTTCTTCCAAACTGATTCATTTCCATAAACGGCAATAAATTTCAAAGGTTCAGTGTGTCTTGAATGAGGTGCTAAGTCCATGGATCATACACGATTGCCTGCCAATGTTTGCTCAAAGAAACTGGGAAGGAAATTAAGAGCATTCTGACCACCCAAGCTCATAAACACTCTTGAAAAAGAAGAAAAGTTCAGACAAAAATTATTTATGCAGTTTTAGAATTTGGTTTAAAGAGAATAAAAGCGTTATCCAATAGTTTTTAGCGTTTGTCTTTGTAATAAAGCCTTACCAAAGTAGTTTGTTTCTTATTTTTATTTGTTGTAGAAAGAATAGATCATAGTGAACTTGTTTTAGTAATTAAGCCTAAATTTAATGTGGTAATTACTAAATCCTTAGTTTAAAATTATCACATCCCTATGTCATCTTTTGGAAATCTTGAATGATAATCAAAGTAGAACCTTGTTAATATGAATCTTCTCAGGGATTTGTACTGTCCAGTAATGAAAGGAAACCCCGATGGTGCAGTGTTATGAATCAAGGCTCATGCCAGATTGTTAAAAATTATCATCATTCGTTTATTTCAGACAAATAATATGTTACTGAAGATTCTCTACAGTATCAAGAGTTGATAAATTCTGATCCAGCGTAAGATTGTTGAGTTTCCTCTTTTGTGATGTAACCATGTCGATAATAAAATGAAACAAATCAAAATCCAGTGTGAATGTTGCGTATTCTGATCAAATGCTTGGAACTGCCTGGTTTGAATAAACACTGAACACCAGTCCTTGCCTCCTTTATTCTAAGAACCAATCGGAATTATTTGCAACAATAAAGTTATATTTCATTTTTGGTATGATTTTCTTCATTTTATTCGTATTTTCCAGAATTAGTTTAAGAAAAGTTGGTATTAGACTAATTTTGCATGGAAATTGAAGTCATGGAATTGGGACCAGAGAAAAGCAATACTTCTTATTAACAGGGTTCTGCTGTATACAAGGTGTATACCTTTAGAAACAAAATTCTATCGATTGTAGAGAACTGTCAGCTGACAAAGGAACCATCCATGTATGCATCACAGTTTCTAACCAAACTGAAATATTTTATTCACCTGAATAAACCATTGACTCTTCCAAATTAAGAAATCGTGCTATTTTGTATCTTTCAAAATAAACTGCCAAAAGAAAAATTAACGAAGCGCTACTTCCACCGCTTCTAGTGTATGCTTGCGTGCAAACAGTTTGGTTTTATTTTTTGGCTCATGTAATAAAAATAAAACTGTGATATTTCTTATTTGCTAAGGATAATCAGTAGCTTTAAATGAACAAAATAATTCAATTTGGTTTAAAATAGGGCAGTATGGGTATGGATGGCTCCCTTGTATTTGAGATGAGGAGCCAACAGTTTGAAATGCATATTTCAACACCACAAGATCTTGGAACATAAATGCAAAGGAGAAAAGAGAAGGTAAAATTCTGCAATCTGGACTCGAACCAACATCTCTCTCAAACTGTAGCTAATACTCCAAACACAAGAATGATATTAATTCCACAACCTTCGAACCTTTATCAACTGGGCTATTGCAGATATGGGATTATGAAACTGTCTCTAAGAGTCCTAAAGACTTCAAGGTCGTAGCCCAGTGATAAGGTAGGCACTGTCCAATAACGTTTGACTCCTGTATTTGGAGTGTTTCAAGAGCTGAAAAATTTGTTAATGTACACTTGAGTGGCCAGATTATTATGACCACTTGACTTTTGTAGGCAAATTAGCTATGATTTCGCACAGAAGTTGCTAGAAGATCAGACCATTATAAACAGGGAAGCAGGTTGTTTACCATGGCAGTAGAAAGGATTTGTTTCTGAAGATATGGTAAACGTCGCAATTTAACTGCCTTCGAACATGGGATGCTTGCTGGTGCATGGAGCAAATATCGGCAAAACAGCTGCAACTGTTGTTAAAGACTGGGCTGTCAGCAGCTAGTCAATGTTCGGGCAGAATGGAGAGTGACAGGGCAACAAATTACTGCGGATCTTAAATAGGGATCCTCTCAAATGATCTCTGAACCCACTGTACACTGCATCATATGGACATGGCAGCTGATGGCATGTTCGAACACCTTTCTGTCTGCAGTTAAAAGATAAAACTTCTCCAATTCACATAGAAACAAGGATTGGACAGTCGAGCATTGGAAAAAAGTCATGCGGTACAATAAATCACATTTCCAGTTGCAGATGGCAGTGTGAGAATTTGGTAAAACAGCAAGAAAGCATGGACCCCACATGCTGAGTACAACCCTTCAAGCTGGTGGGGGCAGTTATGGTTTGGGGCATGTTTTCCTGGCACAATTTGGGCCCTTTAATTCGCGTGGAACAACGTCTGATTAGTACAAGATATCTAAGTATCGTTGCTGATCACATTCATCCTATCATGTTGATGGCGTATCCCAATGGAGATTGCCTCTTCCAACAAGACAATGCACCATGCCACTGTGCTCGTATTGTGCAGGAATGGTTTCAAGAACACAAGGGAGACTTAACCTTGCATAGGTGGCCCTACAATCACCACATCTCAATCCAATTGAGCATTTGTAGGACAAAGTTAAAAGAGCCAACAGGCAGCTGATTCCACAACCATCAAATCTCACACGACTGGACAGTGCTATTTATCAGGCATGGTGTAAGATTCCTCGCATCACCTTTCAACATCTCGGGGAGTCTGTGCCAAGAAGAACTGAAGGCAAAAGATGGCCCAATGAAGTACTGATGGGGTGGTCATAGTAATCTGTATAATAATAATAATAATAAAAAAGTGTATACCCCACAGGATATATTTGGAAAGGTACGGTAGTAAATGTTTTTGTAAGAATGACATGTAAAAATTAAATCAAAATTTCATTTTCAGAAAAATAATTTTACTTCGTGTTAACATTGAACAAATTATTACAAAAATAATTAAAGAAGCCCCTAGTCTTTAGGCACTTTCATCAATATCCTGATGTAATATTATTAAAGAAAATTAAGTTACAAAAATAGTTTTAGCAGCTTCTGCATCTTAAATACACTATAAACAATAAATAACTATAAAAACTAACTTTATACACACTTTTAATAACAAAAATAAAAAAATTGAGACTTTGGCTCTTGATAAAATGGCTTCCTTTTATCCATGCTCCATTCTAGGAACGTAATGAACGTCGATAACGAGAAGTGTTCCCCCAAACAATTTTCTGATGAGGGTTATGCACTGTACTTATTGTGTAAATGTCAGTTTTGTTTAGATAATAAACAAAATTATGCTTGAGCTGCGTTAGCTGCATTAAACCCAACCAAGAGATCCTCAGCTTCATACTTAAGCGCAATTGCTTTATCAATGAGCAGCATCTGTAACAAAAAAAAATGTATTCATTGATAAACTTTTCCTGAATCAATGCATCTTATTCAGTCCTCGAGTATAAACACACACCAATTTCTCTTACATGAGCTCCAGATATGATTTGTTTAGCCGTTTTCCGGGACATGTGGGGAATATTCTTAACTAGATGATTAACGTCAGCCTGGGCAATGTCTTGAAGAGATTTATAACCAGCCTTGAACAACTGCATTGCACGTCCCTTAAGAAAAAAATAAAATCAGCATTTCATTATTACCAATGCTAAGATGATGTTGAAATTTCGAGGAGTCTTAGGGTATGTTTCGATAGACTCCTGGATCTTGCAATACACAATGCGACAGATAATTTCCAAGACTCTTGGTAGAAAGTGCCCATACATGTTTGAATATGCACTAAATTGGTCATGTGCTATTGCATGACCTTGTTTGAACCTGTGTGCGTGTGTGGGTTTAAAATGCTTATCCAACCATGTTGGAACTTCTCAATCCATTTATATACGCTTCACCATAGTAACGTACTACCCCCCACATGATGCTGAAGTTTTCGATGGATTTCTGCTCCTTTCTGCAAACAGAGAATGACACCAACCATTTTATTGTGTCAGAGCACAAAACTGTGCTATACTGCTGAAACTTCCACAAGTGGAGACAATGATGCCGCCAACATGCCAATGATTGGCAGGTTCATGCAGAAATCAGTATCGCTAACCAACATGTGGGGATATTATGGATTTGCCTTCGTACACTGATTGTACCACAGCTATTTTTTATCAGGTATAAAATGCTCTAACTCTTATCAAATTAGTTGCATTGGAAAAATAAAAACCCGTATCGCACACCAATACAATCATGGTCTAATGTACAACCTGTGATCACAAAGGTCATTGAATAATCCTCTTCTGCATGCTGCAGTACTGTTGTGTGGATGGACGCCACTAGAGAATGCCCTGCACACATCACTGGAAGGGTTCCATAAAAAAAGTTCAGATAGTGTCCCACACAAGTAGTTTGTATGTTTTTGTTACCACTGTTGCATTGCTGGTTTTGGATCAAAGTCATTTATAGAATAACAATGATATGCATGTTGATAGAGTGTCCACACCCACACAGTTCCTTTGGTACTTTTTGATTTGTTTCTGCGCAGAAAACATGCCTTCACAAGATGCAGTAGACATAGGAACTGGAAACAGCTTAAAGTACTGTGAAGACTGTTGAATGAAGTTCAAAATGGTTGATAATAAACCACAATACGCATCATTAAAGGATCACAGATTTTTCGTGTATACTGTTAGGCCTTTCTCACACAACGCTACTGCAGCAGTGTCAAAAGCAACATGCGAGCCGTGATAAGATTCCTGCATTTGTAGGGGAACAATGCCAAACAACTCCATGAGGAGTTAGTGGCCATTTAAAATAACAATGCCCCATTTGCCATGTAGCTTCGATATTTCTAGTGTGCCCAGACAAGCGTGGAAGACGAACCCCGGAGAGGATGCCCCTTCATCTGTGACGAGCCACAAATTGCGAAGCAAATGGAGACGATAATCCTCTCACACCACCGTATCAACGTGGAACAGATCATGGGAAAGGTCAACATCAGCCATGGCACTGTTTGCAACATCCTACAAGCAGGGTGCCACATTTGCTCAATCCTCTGCAAACAGAGAGGCGCAGGGATGCAGCTTCCGAGCTTTTGAACCTGTGTCAGGTGGACCCGAACGATTTTTTTGAGCGGCTTGTCACTATGGACAAATGCTGAGTCTATCATTACGACTCTGAAATGAAAAACTAGAGCAAGCAGTGGAAACGTACCTCATTCCCGCCGCCAAACAAGGCGAAGTCACAGCCATTGTTGGGAAAGGTCATGTTGAGCATTTCTTGGGGCTCATGAGGGGTTGTTTTGACAGACTACGTGTGGGCATTCAGGGGAGCATACTACTAGGACCTCCTGCAGAATTAGGTGACCATGTATGCTGCGGCAGAGCTGGTAAAAGTGTGTGGCCCTGGGAGGTGCATATTTGGAAAAGTACTCACACTACCACCCTGCAGTGATAGTAATGACTTTAGGACCACCCCTCATATAGAATGGTTAAATTGTTTGTGCGTCTCTGCAGGAATATGGCTCTACGCTACCATAGTGATAGTAAGGATTTTATGACTTACCCCCATAGAAACGTTACTGCTAGCAAAATTGATTCATAATAACAAAAATATATGCTAACCCTTTTAACAGCAGGAAGCTCCATTAAAGGAAGTAGTTCGGAAGTAACACAGTACTGCAGCTGTTGCATAAGATTTTCTAGTAACAACTTGAATGCCCAGAACTCGGGAAGTTCCTAAAACAAGACCAAATAAACATAAAGCATAAACATATCATGGGATCTAATAAATAAAACAGAAGCTAATTTAAATCTACCCACTTCACAAAAATGAAATACACAACAAGCAAATGCGCCTGCACTAGTAATCAAATTCTGCACGACGCCACGATGTACTTGAAACTCGTTAGCCACATTCCACACTGAATGTTTGTTCCACAGGTGGTAAATGATAAGGGTTGAATAAAAGCGCCCATAAGCTTCTCTGTTAATTTTCTGTTAACAATGCATTTAGAAACAGAAAAATGTCATCTTTTCATAAAAAACGATATACACATTTTAATTTATGCGGTAGAACTTTACTTTTGGTCGCCTTCCCATTGCCATTAATGTAATGTGGGATTCTGGAATTCCAATAATTTCAGCTACATGAGCATCATTTTGAGACAGTTTCATGTACTGCAGAGAGGAAAAAAGAACAAGCAATTAAAAAGCACATACTAACAATCCGTTGATTACACATTTACGAGGTCTGTTCAATAAGTTCCGGAATCATTTTTTTTTCAAGAATTCATTCAACATATAAGTCAGTGGTCTTTATCTCCTTCAAAGTACTCCTCTCTCCAACGAATATACTTGTGTTTCCAGTTTTTGAAGCAATCCTGGAATGCTTCCTTTCGAATCGCCTGTAGTTCCCTCTGTGAATTTTTCTTGATCTCCTCAATGGTGTCAAATCTTTCCCCTTTAAGCATTACCTTCAGTTTTGGGAATAAAAAAGATCTGCTGCAAGCAGATCAGAGGGGGGTATGGGGAAAGGAAAAATAGTCATTCCATGTTCGAAACCAACGAACAGATGACACTAGTGAGCTGGCATGTTGTCATGATTGAAAAACCAGTTATGAATGCATTAACATTCTGGTCTTATCCTCCTCACATTTTCTTTGACATGTTTCAGAGTTTGGTGATAGTCTGACCAAGATGGGAGAAATTCATTATGAACAACACCATCAGCATGACTTTGAGGTGAATTTTCACCAACCCACTAAGATGACTTGATTTTGGTTTTAATGTCATAGCCATAGACATCCAAGTTTCGTCACCTGTAATAATGCTCACTGTAAAAGTTAAACGGTCGCACAATTCTTGAGAGAACCACTTACATAAAGAAACAATACGTATAAATTAAGCTATTTATTGAAAATCCAACAATGGAGGTTTGACGCCCAGATGACAGTGCACCTACCCAGATGTCTATACAGGATGATTATAAAATAGTGAATCAAAAGACTTAGCGCTGTTCTGTAGGTCAAAATGAACATGAAAGTTCCTCATGCAAAATGTCGAAATCCCAACCCTTATAACACCTCGTGAAATTTTGCCACATTTCGTTCCAAAGAAAATCAATCTTTGCTGATGTCATCGAAAGCTTCCATCATCACCTTTACAGAAAATAAATGCACCGTATTCCTTCACAAAATGCTCTTCATGCTGGGTAATCTCCAGGTAGCAGGGATCGCACTCGCTGAATGTGAAACGGGTGTTGCAGATTTTTATGCAGAATCCTCCATACCGTTGCATTGATAATAAGTGTTGGGATTTCCGACATTTGGCATGAGGGAATTTTATGTTCATTTTGACACACAGAACAGCACTAGGTACTTTTTATTCACCATTTTAGAATCATCTGCGCTATTTAAAATGTTGCAGAACCTTTTGAACAGACCTCGTATTTATCTCACATGATATAAACAAAGTATCTTCATAACTAAATTCTGTAGCCTTCATTATTGATAATGCTATGGATATGCTCAATATTTATCTAATTCCTTTTATTTTAATGTTGATTTATCATGAGATGCATTGTGATTATCTTCAACCAATGCACTGGAAAAATAAATAACCTTTGATATAGGTACATTTTTAAATGAAAAATCATTCTTGTGATCTTCCACTCTGATATGCACCATTCTAAAATGGCAATATACAGATATAATATACTTAATTAACATATTATTTACAAGGATCATTCCAAACGTAATGCACATAAAATGATCGAGTTCCTTTGCTGTGAGAACGAGACAGTGGGAAATACCCACAAAAGGTTGAAAAAAAGGTGTATGGAGATGCAGCTGTCGATCATGGTACAGTTAGTCGGAGGGCAAGCAGATTATCAGGTGAAAGAGTCCACGCCAATATCCGGGATTCTCCTCGCAGCAGGAGACCATGCACTGCACACAGCCTTGACAATGTGCAGCACGTTATATGACAATGAGTCATGTTTGACCACATCGGGAGATGACAACTTCCTTCTACATGTTGCTAAACAGTGGCTCAAACGTATTGGTCGAGACTTTTACCATGCAGGTATACACACCCTCGTTCCAAGGTGGTGTAAGGCAGTTGAAAGGGATGGAGATTATGTGGGAAAATGGCAGGTTTTGTAATTCCTGAAGGACGTATCTATGACCTTCATAAGTTATAAGGGTGTAGAATAAAAAATAAATTTAAAAAAAATATTGTGCATTACATTTGGAGTGACCCTCGTATATTGAAAATGAATATCATTACCAATATAGAAAAAAAAAAAAAAAGTGAACAACACAGACTTTTTAAATAAGAAAAAAAAACAACATATGTATCCCAATTTACTTTGTTGGTTGGTTCGTTAAACTTTTGAGCATGTTAACCTCTAGGTCATTTTTAATTTTAAAAAATGGTGCAAACAGCAGCACAATGAGGCTGTTCAGAATTGGTTCAAACAACAGCACAAGATGTTCTATGAGAAGGGCAATTTGCACTTGGTATCTCACAGGGATGATTGCTTTGAACCACCATGATCAATACTTTTGAAATAAATTCATTTGTTTAGTCCCCACTGCGTTCGGCCTATTACTTAATGAACACACCTCATACATTCAAAGTCCCTCAAATCCTTGGTGAACCCATCTTGCTCAACTAACACATTATATGCTGAACTTGTCCAATCAAAAACCCTTAGCCACTTATGCAATAGCAACTATGGTTGCGAACAACCAGAAACAATATGAAACCAAAGACGGGAGACCGATTTGGTAATAAATCGTTCTCGCCTTCGTTCGGCACCGGCCAGCTACCTCTCAAGATAGCCACAGTATCGATATTATTAAAAAGAAAGCAACAAGAAATAATGGGTGCACCCCCTATTACAGGGGAACGTTGAAATAAAGGCATATTCAAAATTTTTTGGTCTTCTCTTTTCTATTTCTAGGATAAACCTCTTCGTATCGAAATCCATAGGGTTTTTAATAGAAAAAAAGTCTTTTGACAGGAGACAAAGAGGAAGATGACAAGGCCCAAGAAAAAGTGAGGAATCACGTAAAATGCTATTTCGGGGCCTGGTTTATAATACTAAATGCTCTTCTGGGACCTATTTTCATAAATATTTGATCGTGACAAATCGAGGTACATGTCTTCAGAAACACAGAACTTTATGTGAAGCCACACCGTTCGCATCGTCCTCGGCCGGCCATGAATGTTTATTTGTCAGATATAAACCAAAAAACGCGACTGGGAAGGGGTGGTTGCTGGCTTAGTGCGTAGATGTCAACAGAAATAATGATGTGGTTGGGCAATTCCCAGTCGCTGAATGCGTTGCTCTCGATTTTTTGGTTTACGGCAATTGACGGGTTGCCGAAACCAAGTGCGTAAACGATAACCGTTTTAGTTATGTCTCGAGGTTGCTGGCATAACTAATCGCTAGTGCATAAGAGGCCTTATAGTGCAGCCATATGTCTCCTAATCAGAGTTCTTCACTCTACTATGGTGTGCAATACAGTGGCCACTCCGTGTATATCTGAAAAGTTAGTAAACAACCAATTGCTACCTGTAGTTTGTTTAACCCACAAGATACATAGTGCATTCAAAAAATTTTAGGACTGCTTTTTCAGAAATTATACTGGTGACGGTATCGCTAGGGATATTATGGAATTATTTAGCACATAGTCTTAGAAGCATTTCAAAGAGTACACAGTAGCGATTCTATGAAGTTTTTGTTTTTGTTTAGGCTCTAAGAGCAGTCATCACGTTTTGTTTTAAATGCAGTAAAACAGCTACCAAAAAGTTCCCAATGATCCAAACAGCTTATGGAAATGAGTGTCTGAGTTTAGCAAGGTGTTCAAATGGTATTCACACTTCAAGAATGGGCTTAGTCCCTGGAAGATAATTTTTTTTGGGGGACTTAGTCCCAAAACTTTTGAATGCAATGTGCATGTCCTGAAAGATCAGGAATCAAAATGTTTATGAACTGAATATGAAAGAGAAGAATTTTCTTTTGATTTAAAAGAACAAACAAACTTTTGGATTAAAATGAGAAAAAGCAAAACAATAACAATCTCCATACCGTGCGATAATAAGTGTTGATTTGTGGCTCAATCATGGAAGCTGCATCGTATGGAGTTACCAAGTAAAGCAAATGTAAATGATTATGAAGAACTAAACTCTGAAGACCTAAAGTTAAATCCTCATAAAGCCGTCCAGATATGTCTAGATCAATGCTTCCTAGAAGAAATGACTGATTAAAACAAATGAAGTAACATACAAATTCTGCTTGATAGGCGTACACAAATACCTTTATACGTTGCTGCTCCCAGTTTAGTAATGCAAAGACTTTCTTCAGCATCAGACTCTTCAACCGCTTTTATTAAACGTTTTGAAATCAAGCTTTCTATGGCTGTTCTTCTCAATTCAGATAAATCCAGCTCAAAGTGTTGCCTCTGAACAGCCAGCAAAGTGCAATTAAGAAAGGCATCCAAATCTTTCAAAGTTACAGCAATCTATGACAAGATAAAATAATACAAGTATGCCCACAATGAAGATACAAAGTTAAAAAAAAAAAAAAAAATTAATGGACAACAACAAAAATAATTAATATTTTTTTTTTAAATAATCAATGAAAAATTAAAAAATTTTAAAGATTCCCAAATTCAATTTCTATTAAGGCTAAAAATGGAATGAATTTTATTGGTTTATCGAGAGATACTTTCTTCTATCAAGCCATGAGTACACAAAAATAGCCTTATATAATAATTGTCTATCCCGTATCAATTTTTGTAGCAAAAACACAATATACCGTAATTTTCAGTATATAACAAGTGTATTATGCAAAACAAAAGTTAAAAGAATCAATATTGCATATTATGAAAAATTGTGCATAAAGATCCAGAGAAAATAGGATTGGGGGGGGGGGGTATTCAAATGAAGTTGTGTATATTTAATATACATTACAGTATATTTATTCACTTTTTTCCCCATTTCCCAAATATGCATATAATAATACAATAATAAAAACAGACAAATTAAAAATTTTAACAGACAAAGCCTAACATTTTGAATCGCTGTTAAGATAACCGGGGATGTTAATTTCTTTTAGCAGAACATATGTTTTCTCAGCAGCTTTTCGAAACGGCCGCCCAGCTGAGATATCTGTCAGCACAGTGGTTTATCAGATGTTTTTCTGTGTGAAATTTATAATAGTCAGGTTCAAAAAATAAGGCAAATTACTTACAAGGGAATCCCACATAGCCTATCCGCTTTAACAATGGAGTCCTTGTATGGCTATGTATGCTCAAAATTTTTTTCGTTTTCGCGGTTTATTTTGAAAGAAACAAAATTTCGCACTCTTATTTTGCAAGCATCTATAGTAGCTTCGGATGAGTAACATATGTCAATTTGGTGAAAATCTGTGACATACCTGTTCGAGGGATTCCCTTGTTAGTCATTAACTAGTTGTTACCCGTGACTTTGCCCACCCGCGCCATCTGTTGTGGGGAATTACAAAGCAAAAGCAGATAATTTTAAATGAAAACCCCAGAAAGTGGGGAGGGGGGGTCATAGGGGGCTGATTTTTGGCAATAGAGCAGGTCCTTTATTGATAAGTCTGCCCCGAAAATTTCAAGTTGCTAGCTCAAACCGTCTAGGAGGAGATAGAATTACAGATAAATAAATACACGCAAGAGTTTTAGTATACAAGACTAGAGTTGGCACAGTAATCTTAATGATATCATCTAAGGAAGTCAGGGGACGCTATTCCACAATTTTACTGACGTTTGCTACCAATCGATCTTTTTAAACATGTCGAGACAAAAATGTTTGAATTTGCTTTAAATGGGTACATTTTGCATGGCAAAGAATATAAAATACAATTGGAAATGCTTTTATGAAAGCAGACATTACCCCTCCTGTGGATGATTCAATCATGAGAATAAAAGAGGAGGAAGAAATGCTTACTGAAATGATGATTTTGAAGGATTTTAAATAGGTTTATATACAGTTTAAGGTAATTTTAAATGTAATGAATAAATTTTTATTTTATTATACGATCATTTATTTTGAATAATCGCTATCTTAAGTGCTTATATTGCTATTATAATCCGTTGTGTTTTATAACGGGAATTTTTCAGAAAATATAATTTTAAAGCGTATTATACACGGATGCGTATTACAGTAAAACCCCGTTACAACGTACTTCAAGGGTCCTGGAAATTTGTACGTTATTCTGAGGTGTACGTTAT
>JAHWFO010045024.1:74277-90265 GCA_023313115.1 Rhysida immarginata | reverse complement strand
TGTGAAAAATGCATATATTCATAGAAAAACATAAGAATACATGAATGCATTTTATTTTATTCAATACAAATAGCATATACAATATGTTGTAATACATTAAATTTTTTAAAAAAATCTGTAATGGCCATCTGCTTTCTTTCTATAACTTGCCTCCCCAAAAAGTCCTCCATATCTGACATTGTGAAGTTAAATGTTTCTGGTGCATCGCTATGCTGTGCAAAATAGTTTCGTAAGCTTTTTATAGCCTCCATTGCTACCAAAGTTGAGATGGGCGTTACCTCTGGTTCTAAATGGCCATTTTCATCTTCGTCTTCCTGATCGCTATGAATTTCATTTTGCTTTTGTCTCTAATCTAATTGCAGCACAAATTGGATCCCGACTGAGTAGCATGCGACAATCGAACATGCTAGACTGAGTAGCATGCAGAGATTTCCGGGTTTGCGTTTGCTATACTGACCAACCAATGAAATGTGAACTGGGCTTAATTAGCCCATTGGCAACTTTTGCATGGGCTGCATTGACCAATCAGTGCAAGACATGTGAACGATGTACGTTGTACTGAAGGTATAATTTAACCAAGGGGATGTAAAATTAGTACGTTATTCTGAAATGTACGTTAAAGTGAGGTACCTTATTCTGAAACTTTTTAGCATTAAAATACCTACGTTTGGGACGGGGATTTGAAATTTGTACGTTATTCTGAAATGTACGTTAAAGTGAGGTATGTTGTAACGGGGTTTTACTGTATATAGCAAAAATTACAGTATTCTCCTCTACATATTCAACATTCTTTCAATGGGAATATCACTCGATAAACAAACAGAAACACTACATGTAAATGAAATGGAGTATTTTTTATCAATTATAATATGGACTCGCGACAACAATCATGACATCATCCAGTCATATTCCAATTTCATGGGTAATTATACGTGAATCAAGCTCTGTATTCATTCCATACGGCCAAAAATTCCAGAGAAAATATACCATTACTTAATTTTTAATATTCATTTCTACAATACGTACCCATACAAAAAAAATAAACAAATAAATAAATAAAAAAGACAACATCTTAAATATAGTCATCCCTCTGGAAGTCAACATTCCACAAATCAGCAATTTTTTCCTGAAAGCCAAGTGGCAGACAATGATTTCCGGTTAAAGATTTTTGCCAACAAAACTAAATCTGTGACGATTGTTACAATTAAAATATGCAGAATTAATAAATTTTATAGTTCCTTTAATGCATACAGTCTGGGGGCTATGAAAGTTAATTATGGAAATTAATATGAAAATAGTTTTCTTCGATCTAGTTATTTTCCAAGAAATTCGAAACGGCAACCGATTATAGAGGCAACCCTCCCCACATAAACGGTTCCATTTTCTCGTATAAAATTAGAATAACGACTTGTAATTACGTAATATGCCTTAATATGGCAATGCCACAAAGTCAACCAATACATGTACTTCCATTAGCACACCCACTAACACTGTCGCAAACACAGCGTGAGACCTTACCGTTTCTTTTGTGCAGCAACTAGTCTATTTCCTAGAATATCATTCATCGGCGAGATAAATGGATTTGATGATTTACATTTTGGGTGCAGGATGAACTTGCTGTTGTCTTGAAATTTGTCATACTGGATGGTTGTCATTTGTTTTTTCAAATGATTGCGAGTTTTATGACATATCAAATAGCATAATATAAAGTTCTATTGTATTTTATTTGATTATTATTTTACGTTATTCAAGTGTTGTTTATCATTAAAATCAATTGAAAAGTTAGTCGATAGGGTTCGCCATCTTGAAATTCCACAAGTCAGGGAAATCTACAAAACGGCAAGTCCCTGGAACCAAGGTTGCCGACTTGCGGAGGGACGACTGTACTAAGTCACAAATTTGGTTTAAAAATCTTATATACCTTTAACCCAATGATACTTAAAAGTAATGATTCAATTCCTCGAGCATCAGTTTCTGCTAAAGTGCTCAAGCACTTTTCTTCTGTCGATATCATCAGATGTAGAACCTACAAATAACGAAATTAAGAAAATAGAATTACAAACCCAATTAAAATGACAAAGACTATGAAGTGTAAATGGGGAAAAAAGGATAAAACTTTCCAAAATGTTTTCGAGTAATCATAGAAAGAGAACAAAATGACAGTACAAACATAAACTAGAGAATATACCGTAATTTGTTCATTCATATAACAGTTACATCAGAACAAATTTGCATTATCATCATTCTCCTTCCAAGTATTAGGCCATGAGGCCTGTTAGGTCTTGTATTGTCCGTCCATCTCTTCTGAAGCCGGTCGAGAAATCTTTTACCAGTTGGACGGTATTTTAAGATCGCTTTTGAGAGCCTGTTATCAGTCATTCTTATCACGTGAATTACCCAATTTTGTTGATAATTCCAGATATGGATCATCATAGGAAATTTTTCAATGCACTGAATGCAAATGTTCCCCCGAGACACGGAAAAAGTTATGTGTACCAAAATTGATGCACCAACGCATGACGCAATGCACAATGCTTATTATGTGAACCATGATACTCATTAAGACTGAGCGGGAGAAAAAGAGAGAGAGAGATAAATGTTAATGTACATTAAAAGGATAACATTACCTTATTATAATCACTTGGCTTTATGATCAGAATGCTTTCTCCTGAAACATCGATTCCAGCTCTGCCAGCTCGACCAACCATTTGTTTATACTTATTACGAGATATAAATTGGGTTCCAACATATGGGGAACGCAAAATAACTCTAAATTAGAAAGAAAATATTTTTAAAACTTTAAAATTAAATACAAATTTAAGCAAACTAAATAATCTATGATGTTATATCCAATAATAGAGCAACAAGGGCGAGGTACCTGGATGACACCCACCTCGAACTTGTACCCCATGCGCAACTTGACCTTAAACGGCGATGCCTAGCACATGAGAATCTCGGGCCTAGCCAAATGTTTTCTAATTCATAGTGCTGTTAATACTGAGTGTCCATGCCCAAGCAAACCACCACTCGTGAGACAAAGCAACACTAAAAACTGTCACGCCCTCCTTTTTTTTTGCACACCTGACCTTAGATCACGTCAATGTTTACGTTTCCTGGGACAGGGGAGGGGAGGAGAGCTGTAACCCCGTAATATACCAATAAATAGCAAACAACGATTGCTCCACAACGATGATGCTCTTTTTACACCTCAATTTGGTGTGAAATGCTTAAAATCTCCGCTCAATCACACTACTTAGTATATCTATAGCAGATATCAAATGGCTCTTTTATCGATCTCTTGCACTAAACCTCACTTGCGAGACACCCCAATACATGGCTGGGAATTTTTTTTTGCAAAACATTAACGAACAACCTGTGATTAAAATACAATGTTCTGTTTGCAGGACATAGCCAGCAATCGCTATGTTAAAACAAACACATAAAGAGTGCTTTGCTTATATTCGAACGGAAAGGGTTCTCGAGTCACGTGATGGCACGTCAGTAAAACTTTCCCCCTTCTTTAAAATTCATAGTGCTGCAGGGTGGGTAGCTTCAAAATTCCCCAAACACAACAAATCTCTTCTCTTGCACGCTACAGTAGACCATTAACACTTTTAAAAGTAAAATGAAACGGGCTCACCGATCACAAGATGCTCCAGCGCAGTTTTCTCAACTTGGTCGGTGGCGAACATTCTCTCAAGAAATGAACCGGTCGACGTGCGTTCCATAATATTTGCAAAAAATTATGAGCAGTAAAAATTCGAAATCCAAAAAATTTCCATGACAATCGGGCACACGAGCTCATTTGGGTTAATTCCAACGTCTAGTTAGCTCCTAATTAACACGGCTTCATTTTTTCCAACATAGTCAAGCGCTCGTTGAACAGACGCAATTTTTTTTTCGGGTGGCTTCTCTGCCTCACACGCTCAAGCGCTCTCTCTCTCTCAACAAACAAAAATTCCATTGTTACTCTATTATTGCTCAAAGTTTCTGGAAAAGCTGCGACAACAACACATGATTACGATCTTCATCTCAAGCAATTGTTGCAGCTTCCCCAAAATTGCTGCAAAACAGCACTTAATAAATAACCTATACTATATACCAATTACACAAACAACGCACGATATATATATATAAAACACCAACAAACTTGGCCGGACACACCTCTTTTACACGCAATGACAACATCAAAGCATAATAGATGATCACATGAGAGCGACACGCATCCATACTTCCTTATAACAAAAAACGATAAACAACGACTAAGCAATTAATAACAACAAAACACAAACATACACTGACCCAGTCACACCAGAATAAATTTATTACAGTACGAGGGCAAATTCATAAAAATCTCCACTAGTGTTTTATTCTTTTGTGGATTAGACTTTCAGCACAATATGGGGGCAATGCACGAGTGGCTTGCTGCTCAGCCAAAGATTTTTTTTTTGCAGGCATTCAGATTTTTTTTTGTGGAACACTGGAACTACCGGTAATGTATTGAAAGGCACAGAGACTGTGTTGAAAAATGATATTATTGTAAGATCTCTGCTTTACCTGAAATAAATTATCAAAATTCTGTGCAGATACTTATGGACTTGCCCTTGTAAATATGATAAAAAAAAAATTGTTGATTTTTATAAAGTGAAAAGGACACATGTTCATGGCCCGAAAATGCTAAAAATCCAAAAATCTTAAAAAAACAAAATGCTAAAAAATATTAAATAACCAAGTTAATTCAGAAAAAGACTCTTCATATTATAAATAATATTAATTGTCAAACCAAAATGTGTCTTTATGACTTTTCCGTGCTGGGGCTAGTTATTTCATTGGCTGCGGTATGCTTCGTTTTCGTGTTCAAAAGTGAAAGGCAGGCAAATGTTTATTCCATAGAAGGAGAAATAAGCTGCACAACACTTGGTCATCCTCTATTAATATGCGTCAAAATATGCTAAATTAAGTTAGCGTAATTTTCGGCAGTAACGCCGTAGCGGCCAATACGCCGCACCCCCCACCACCACACACGTAATCGGTAATCTAAAAACAGTTTTCTTATATGCTTCAATAAAAGTAATACGCATTTCAGTGGGGAAAAATTTTTAATTTCTTACATATAATATATTTCTGCATACATTTCATCCAGCACCAAATACATTTTTCGTCGAGTCCTGCCTGCACGATTGCTCTTAGGCCTTTTCTATCTTGGCTGTTAGTTTAA
Organism: Rhysida immarginata; assembly: GCA_023313115.1. Taxonomy (NCBI): domain Eukaryota; kingdom Metazoa; phylum Arthropoda; class Chilopoda; order Scolopendromorpha; family Scolopendridae; genus Rhysida; species Rhysida immarginata. The sequence continues at coordinate 85,047 of JAHWFO010045024.1, read as the reverse complement.
ACTTTAAAAGCTGCTTTCTCCCCCTCCGATGTAGGGGAAGATATACTCCACCGTGCTCTTGCTTATAATAATAATAATAATAATAATAATAATAAAATACTGGTGCGTCTCAAGCGCTCTCGTGACCGTTCAGCCCCGTGCGCGCGCTCGTGAAACTTTTTGATAGTCAGCCCTGAGCATCGAGATAAAAAATCCGATCAGTGAATAAGAGCAAGAGCGTACCTTCATCTGTTCTTGATAAGAGTTAACTGCCACAGAAACTCTTATGCTTTTAAACTTTATGTTTTAAGCGCAATTATTTGTTATTTATTTTCCTATATTATAATCTGGTGGGGATTTATTAGATTTCAATGCTAAAACGAGCGTTAAAACGCAAAAATCTGCGTACGAGAAAAATAAAACTTTACAGAAAATTCAAAACCTAAGAGAAAAAATTTTAAAAAATAAAAAATATAAAACTATCTTCGCTTTTATCTTCAGCTCCTTCACCCCTACCGTGTATCCAATAAGAAATTTTAATTAAAAAGCACAAAAGAAATACGCCAACAGGCAACTTGTTCTCCTTCATAAATTCAAGGAATACATTGTCACTACTCATTTTATATCGTTGAGAGAACGATACGAAGTAGGCTAAAATCGTGGGTAGAATTTTTTTTTATTTTTTATTTTTATAATTTTTGTAAAATCTCAGACAGTAACATCGCGGCGGTTGATACGCCGCACACGCCAAAATTTTCACTTTTATTAACAGAAATGCCGCAGCACTACTGCCGAAAATTACAGTAATTTCTATGTTATTTACCATGTTACTTAACTGACAATACAAACCTCTCTTACACCGACCTTGTTTATAACGACCTCCCCCCCCCCCCCCCGGTCCTTTTGATATTGTTATAACCAAGTTCTGTTGTACATTGTAGTTATACTGAAACATGTCGGCTTTAATAAACCCTACCAGATTGTTAATACTAATCCCTATTTATTGTATATAATTTTAATTCCGCATATAACTCAACATAACAATGAAACGTTTGTCGCATTATGTGCAAAATTAAAATTCCCTGTATCACTTACTAGAACCAGTCTTTGTTTTACATTTGATTCAAAAAGGCACAATTTCATTAATAAGTGATTCAATAAAAACAATATAATAATAAATAACATAAAATCATGCTGAAAATCTATAACAAAATAAAATTTAACCTTCTAGCAGGAAGGTTTACTCCAGCTGCTAATGTAGATGTACATGTGAGGCAACACAATGTCCCACTTGAATAGCCTTCTTCCAGAAGACGCCTTTCATCCATTGTTAATCCACCGTGATGATATGCAATTCCATAGTGGATAGTTTTGGCTAGAATTTTGCATACATTCCCATTTCCTTCGCTTTCAAGGGCAAGTAACAAAGCATCTTTCTCTTCTTTCTTGTGCAGTTTAATTTCGCTAGCAAAAAAAAATGAGTAGTTCACATATGAGATTATTTGTTATGTATTTACAGTCAAACCTCGTTATTATGAAACTCTGGGAACCAAAAATTTGGTTCCTATTATCTGGAATTCGTATTATCAAATACCTGATGGTGCAGTGTTATGAATCTCAGACCAAATTGTTAAAAATAGCATCATTCGTTTATTTCAGATAAATACTTGGTATTGAAGTTTGTTTACATAAATGAATATAATTGTTTTGTAATAGCATTATTCACAGAATATACAAATTTAAAGTTCTGGTGGAGCATTTTGCCATATAGGACATGAATGACTTTATTTCATCTAAAACAGACAAACATATGCTTATGGAGGATGCAGATCTTTCTGTCTGATTGATATCACTCTGCTTCTTCTTCAATTCGCCATCTTCATTGAGTAAAGCCTGTTTCACACAGAGCTCTGCGGACATTTTCCGCAAAATTGAGGAGTTTCACATTCATGTGCAAACACTGTGTATCTGCTACGCAACGACTGCAGAAGCGGATTTTTCACTTCAAGAGGGTCTTGAAATCTTGCGGAACCATTTTGCTTCAGCCAATCGGGAGGCAGATGAATCGCAAAGCATGCAGGAAGCATCTTAAGTGAGAGAAGATAAAAATTTCAACAATACATCATAAATTGATGTCTTCTTTTGTTTCTTCACTCGATGAGCAGCAATAGCATTTCACGAACAGATTCCATTTTGCAAACGAAGATACTATTTGAAGGAAACAATCAAAGACAGCTTATGCAGAAAAGTTTTCAATGTGAAATTGCTCAGTGGAATCTGCCTTTCCATGCGGACTGCGTGCGGAGGTGCCACTATATGCAACCTAAGAGGATCCGCATCTGCTCTGCCAGCGGTTTACTAATGAAACCAGCTTAAGACCGTTGAGCTTCCTCTTTTATGACGTAGCCATGTCGATAAGGTAATGAAACAATGAAACAAAATGATTGAATATGGCTGTGAATAAGTGCAAATTCAGATCAATGCAAGGAAATGCCCCTGTTTATATAAACACTGAAAACTAATCAGAAGTCAAATCTGTATCTGCTTGTTCATTTACGGTGAAAGAACCAATAATAACACGTGCTTCCATATAAAGATCTTAATAAACATTTTTTAATAATTTCATTTTTGATATACATAATGAAACTGAATTCATAGGGTGGGGACTAGAGCAACGAAACATAAAATCATTATTCATGTTAATTGGATTCATAATAACCAGGTTCGGCTGAATTTTATGAATAACAATAAATAACAAGTAACAATAAATACAAGGAATAATTCCTTATACACTTTCCATCAGTCAATTACATTAACGGTGTATAAGGAATAATTAATGGGGTGGTTTTCCATTGCCTTCCACATGCTTGGTAAAGTACAAACACAAACACCCTTGCCAAAGCGGAATTTGAACCTGCGACTAGAGAATCCAGAGTCCCGTGCTCCTAGTACTCTCATTCACTGAGCTGGCATATATTACTGAAGTAAATATCTCCAGGGGAATATTTTGTGCAGAACAAATGACAGATGTAAAAGAATATGACAGACGTCCTGTAAAGAGTGGCCAGAGGAATTAAGTGTTTAGCAACAGGGGTGTCACATTGTTATGGACATCAAATTTGTGCTTGTACATATGGTGTCTAAAGTACAGGTCAGCAGTTAGTAACAAAAAAGAAAGAAAGCAATTCTAGTGTTTTCTCATTTGGAAATTCAATTCCATAACCCCTAATGGCATTAACATTAGCAAAGGCACCATTCCTTCATTACCTTTCCCACAGTCCCCTTCCACTCCAGCTATTCCCTAATTTGTCACAGGCCTTTCTAAAGTTTCTTCCTATACCCTTGCCTTTTTCTTTCTACAATTCCCTTGGACATCGGTTGCACGTGGTTGGAAAATACCCAAACCGAAAAAAAATGGTGCCTCAGGAGTTATCAGAAAACGATTAGACACAGTTGATGCGACAAAAGAAAATGTCTTTTTTGTACAAGATCGTACCAACAATGGGCCTGTTACAATAAACCGAAATGCAAAATATCATAAGTCAACCCCACCAAACAACCCTCCCTGCAGCCCAAATGCAACTAACATTCATGGTAGGAAAGTTCTGCTATACATTTAGTGGGATCAGAAAGAGGTGCTGTATAGGGAGCTTCTTTCATCATAGCAGACAGTCACGATGGAAAAATCTGCAACAGGCAATTGAGGAAAAATGGCCACTTAATATCCTGATGAATGACACACTCGTCCTCGTGTTAAGGATGTTAACTTATTTCTGTGGGAAGTCCTACCCCATGGGGAATACTCTCCTGGCACTGCTCATTTGGAGATTGTTTGTTCTGGTTGATGCAGAATTATCTGGCCGGTACCAGTCATCAAAAAGAAAAAAATGTGAAATTGGATCTACTCGAAGAATGAATTGTTCTTCCACTGCTGAATCCAAATGTTGGATCAAACAAATCAGAGATAAAAATTTATTAAGATCAAAAAAATCCGACAGAATTAAGTTGCACACCCACTAAAAGCATAGATTAAAAAGTTTATATAAGAAAGATTGCTCCATTAAATATTTTTAATAAACAATATTATATGAAGTACTTAGATAATCCCTTGCAGATAAGTAAGGCAACATTTTCACAGTTTTGCTTAGTTGGACAGAATACAAGGCAAGAATTGTCTGGGATAATTTCCGAAACCAAATTAGTCAGTCCATCAGGATCACAATTTTTCAGGAGTTCTGAATTCTAAAATGAAAAAAATAAATATATAAATAATAAGAATAAAATTTAATCAAGTAATAATCACAAGAGGGGCGGTCATAAAGTCATTACAAACACTCGGAAGACCGAGATGGGGTGACGCTGCACGGTGATCAGTCCTTCTCCACATGAAGGGGCATATGCTCCGAGGTTCGCCATCCACACTTGACTGGCCACACCGGAAAATCGACACTACATGGCGACTATCTCATACGATGGGGGCATTGTCACCATAAATAGCCATTAACTCTTCCTGAATTAATTTGGCTTTGTTCCCCTTCAAATGCAGGAACCTTGTCAGGACTGACGTCTCCAATTTTCCGACGGGCTGTGCCATGTTGCTTTCGACGCTCTGGCAGCAGTACCGATACTGCACCAAACACTGCTTTGTATCCTCCAGCATTCGAGGGATGTCGCTTCCCAGCATCGCTTTTGTCGTTCTTTCATGTTGATTGTAATGACTTTATGAGATCACACCTCGTAATCCTGTTCCAAAGAAACACTACATTTTCAAGAAATGCAATATAAATAATAAAACGGGCTGCAAAATTTCACTATCAATGAGAGGATCAACAATATCAAAAATTTGGTGGAGTCCCCAATGTATTAAATTTTAACAAACTGTACTTGTTTGTTTTGTTTTGTTTTTTTTTCATTACATCTTATCAGTATTTACTACATACAACCCGTGACAATAAAGTTCTGTGAATGATCCTTAGGTTGAACTGGTATGCCAATTGTGCACTAGACCTACTTGACCACTTCTATTCATGCACTGCTTGCCATCCTATACTTACATAAACAAAGTCTCCAGACACCCACTGTTGCTGCAGTTTTCTGGGTGGGGCAGAAACAATTTAGACAATTAATAACTTGAAAATGAACACTTTAATTGAAAACTATACAGGGTCCAAAAAGTCTGGTAATATGGCAGATATCTCAAAGCTGCCAGGTAGGCGAGATCTGATGAGTGTGGTTTATAGATAATGGGGGGGGGGGGGCCATTCATTGCCGCACTCAAATTTGACCATTACCCCCAAATTTAAGGTCATCCATTTGCTACCTCAAAAACTATTAAAGATAGAGAAAAATTTCCGATTGCTACCCTGTAGAGCAATACCACATTAGTCTAAAAAAAATTTTTAATCACACCCTTCCCCTTGAAAGATTTTGAGAAAATGGGCGAGTAAGTGTCACTCAAGAGTGCACTTCACTGCAATTCAAATGTGTTAGTAACCTCAGCCAACCTGGCCAGCTCAACCTGACCTTGAGTGACACTTACTCGCCCATTTTCTCAAAATCTTTCAAGGGGAAGGGTGTGATTAAAATTTTTTTTTAGACTAACGTGGTGACCTTAAATTTGGGGGTCAAGGTCAAATTTGAGTGCGGCAATGAATTCCCCACCCTCCTATTATCTATAAACCACACTCATCAGATCTCGCCTACCTGGCAGCTTTGAGATATCTGCCATGTGACCAGACTTTTTGGACACCCTGTATAATAACAAGATAAATAACTGTAAAAACCATGAAAATGCATTTTGTTTTCAAGTCACTTTTTGAACACAACATCACTCATTGTCTGAGCCAATTCAATATTGTTTGGCATGTCGGAACCTTTCCATTCCTCCCAATGTCAAAATGTTGTCGAAAAACTTGCTGTGCTACAGTAGTGGATTCATTGTTTTTGAATGTAAAGAATGCTTCCACAGCAAAAGTTCCATCCTCTTCCAACCAACGCTGCACGATGATTAAAGGCTTTAAAATGCTTATTCAGCGATGTGTCAACTACAGAGTGTTGGCATGGTGCCAAATTTAAATTATCGAATTGTTTCTGCCCCATCCTGTATATATAATTACTAAAAAACTAAATTTCCTTTTCAAAAAAATCTTACCAAAAAGTCACACTTTCGTGCCAATTTAAAGGGATTTTCTTTATGTCTTGACTGTGGATTAAACTCTAAAATTTCAGCATCAATTTTAATGTATTCTTTTAATTCCACCTGTAAATATAAAGCAGAATTTCAAAATGATTATTTAGGAAAATAATAAATAAGAACTGGCGTTAATGCTCCAACATAAGGTAAAGTACTCAACTTTAGAAATGATTAAACGTTCATTATGCATTTCCAAATAACCTCTTGAATTATGACAATTAACTGAGTTTAATAAAGTTTTTCAGTCTTTCATAAAAGATACAATACTCTTTTTGATTTGAGAAACAGCACCTTGACTTCTTGAATGATTAATTACCTGAATGATTAAGCACGATCAACATAACAGAGTTTGAGTTTTAAAAAACCCACTTAGACACTGACAATGGCCAAGAAGCTGAAAATGTCTCAAAAAAAAAAAAAAAAGCATCGGGAGCATAAGTTTCATGGCAATCATCTTGTAGAAACAGCACATCCGCCTGATCCGTTAACAGTTCACCGATGACAGAAAACATTACGAACAGCAAGTATCTTGCAGATGGCAATGAGTGGTCATCCTAGATGAAAGTTGGGCATATCTTGATAACACTAATATGCTGCGAGATATTCATTACAGTTACAAGGATGGGCTACTTTCAGCCATCAATACAAGAATCTTCCAAAAAGTTGGTGGTTGCAGCTGCAAATTGTGCTTGTGGTAAGCTGCACAAGATGGTTACTTACTGCACATAGTGGTACAGTTCTCAACGAATACATAACCACATGGATACGGCATCAAGCCACATGTCATGTTTTCCACTGGTCTAGAATGCAGAAAAAGAAACAGCAGCCAGAATAAAGGTGATGCCATTTTCATCCATCCCGTTTAAGTCTCCAGACGCCTCATCCTTAGACTCCATAAAAGAGAGCTTAGAGACTGTCAACCTACAATGCTGAGAACCAACAGAAAGTGCATGAGGTGTTGGGCAACATTCTCACTGCAATGCTTTGCAGAAGTTTGTTACAATGGAAACTGTGGTATTGGGCAACTGTCCATAACAGGAGACATCACACTGAACGCAACAGATGGTGAAGGAACAGTATCCTAAAGGGAAGCTGAGGGTCAAAATTATTCAATTTTAATAGCATCAACCATTATGTGATATGAGATATGTTTTTTCCTGTTGATTGAATAAAGAAACAGAGTCAAAACTTTCTATAGAAACACCTAAAACAGTAATGTGTATCTTTGCTTCTGACTTTCGAAACAATCGACATTTATATGGGCATAGTTTCCACAAAATTTCTAGCTTTAGAAAACGTTCGGAAGGAGGTTGTACCATGTATGGTTATCTTAATAAAGTGGGCTTATATCATACTATTTTACAAAAATAATATATTCCACAATAACAATACAAATTGAATTATGTAGAAAAAAGTTCCATACCTCTCTTCTGTGGCTCCATATTAGGTGCCCAGCAAAGAAAGAAAAAACAAAATGAATGCTGTGTATGGGTATGAATTTTTTTAATGGTGTTTTTTTTAATTAACCTTAAGCAATAAAATAACGTAGCCTTAAATCACTAGGAATAGTGACATAAATTAACATTAAATATCAGACAATTACGTTTTGAAACTACTCACAGGTCTTCCATTGTGGTAATACACATCTGCTTTTAAAAATTCTTGTAAATCGTTAATGTTGCCTAATGTAGCACTCATTCCAACTATCTGGATATCACCTTGAAATTTTGAAACATTAAAGAATAAAGTTCTTCATATTCATCAAAATCAATTACCGGTAACAAATAATTATGAGGGACGATCAAATTTGACCTGGACTTTTGTATTTCCCAAATTGCACAAGTAGCATCGTAAAGAACTGAATTTTTGTGAATATACCCTGAATCCTTGTATAACACGCATCTCTGTATACCCCTGAAAAATTTGAATTTTATGTATAACCCACATCCCTTCTATTCCCCATGGGGTATCCAATATATTGTACATAATATATATTCCCGCATCCTCCCTCACGCGGATGTAAAAAAGTGTATAACCCATGAGGTATATTCGCAAAAATCAGTAATAACAGTGACCTTTTGACGTATTATGCCCTTTTCAGAATACACTTGTTCCAGCGTTCTTGAAGTTTCCATATTCAAATTTCAAAAAACCTGTCAAATGACTTCAACACCAAATCAAGAATGCATTTTTCACTTCATTGGGCATGAATTTATTTCCTCATAAGTGTTCTTTAAGCAGCTCAAACAGATGATGGTAACATACAGTATAAGGAGTATAGGGAAAGAGTGTCCCACCTCGGTTTCTTCAATATATTCACTGAAGAAAAATATATTCATGTGGCAAATAATAAAGAAAACAAACGGAACTTAGAGCAGATTTCAGAATTCATAAAAGACTGCTGTAGTAAGCAACATTAATTGTGTTTTTTCTTCCAAGAAATCTACACGAATAACACTTTGGGTGTCCCATATCGGAGTGATGATAGTCACATTGTTTACTACATCTGCTGGTTTAGCTATGTGCGATTCTTTCTCCACACATTCACAACCTTACTTGAATGATCTGCATCAATCGAACACTGAAGTCCATGACAGTCAAAACTAATCATACTGTGCTTGAAGCCTCTGATGAATTTCAGGCCCTTTCACACAGTTTTACAACGAAATTTTATGATAATGCATTGTTCCACTCCAACAGAAACGTGGTCAGAAGCCATCTTGTTTTATATTAACGCGAGATATTATGGCAACAATCCTTCTGACACCCTCCGCCAGCGTTTTTATATCGCTTGATGACGTATCAGACCACATGAACAGCCAAACCTACTTCTTCAGAGAGGATCAGATACTTCTGGCTACATAGTGTATATGCTATATTAACTTACTTCATCAGTGGTGTGATTTTTTTTTAAAAAAGTCCATATCAAATTTAAATGTTCCTTGTAATTTAAAGAAACTGGTAGATTACGTGTTAAAAATATCAACTTTGACAGCAAGCTTTCTAAAACGGCTCCTCTATGACCACCTTCACCTATCATGTGGAACTAAACAAAAGACATGGTTACAATCATAACAGTTTTGTATTTTATTTTACACGTGATTTTTATCAAAATTATATAATAATCAGATAATGTAACAGTTTTCTATAACAAATTTTACTTTTTAACATTTACCATGTGGCCTTGACTTTAAGTCAACCCTTAAAATTTATTAGAGGGAGGGAATGATCGGAGTGGCATTTAGTAATTATTTTGTTAATTTTACTTAATCTTTCATTGTGGCAAATACTAAACAGAAGCGTTTGTGTAAGTTTGCTGTTGTACATGTGAATATTTGAATTTTTTCTCTACTTACCATAGCTCAAAAGTTAGTTTTCATAACTTCTCAGCGCTTACATTAGGGGCACTGGGAATACTTTTGTTCAATCAGGCACAAGGACTTTCCTATAGATCAACGGTTCTCATCCTTTTTGACTAACTGAACCCTTTTTAGAATCAATTTCTATGGTGGATCACCTTAGGCTAATATATGAGTATTGATTTGAAAAGTACTTTTATTTCTCCGAATCATCTTCCTGTACAATGAGGCACTTGTCCCATCGTTTCACAAGCCCGTCAAAAACCAGTAAGATAAAATTCTTTAGGCTACTGTCTGAATCAGGCGTTGGCTTCCCTTTATACATTGTAACAGGGTGCGTTTCGACGCAAATCGTCACAGCGATCGGGAATGAAGTGGACAGAATAAACCAAGAAAAATTCATTGAATCGTTTTACTCATTATCTGGGTGAGAAGATCGTCAGAAACTGTATAAAGAAGAAACACATTAAGTTGGTTGTTCCCTCCTGAGAGTGGTGGAGGGGAAGAAAAATAATTTATTAATCCAAGGTAAGGTATGGAAGGCTTTCAACTGAGGTAAAAGAACACTTTCCTACCACTCTAGGGACAATTCAAAAGAAAAAAAAACACGTATTGAAGAAGAGTAATTAACAGTATATAAACTCTGTAATAGTCTGTTGTAACACTGGGGAAACAGAACAGTAAACAATTAATTAGAGTAAAAAGAAAAGTTCAATTGTAACGTTTGGTTTGATAAAGTACTGTATTAAAGTCTAAGTTGAGCAAAGTTAAGGGCTGTGTTGCAATTACTCATTTTTTTTTTTTTTTATAATATTCTATTGGTCCTTATAATTGTCACTGATTACTAACACACAATTCTATACGTCAATCACTGAATAAGTTTTGTAGCATTCAGGATTAAAAGTTTAGGTCCTAAATGACAACGGTGGTCGTCTGTTTACAAGAAGAATCAGCAAGGGTAATAGTCTTTTGTTTCCTTTCAATCTCTTTGTATTATCTTAAGTCTAGCTAACGGTTAATATTTCCTGTTATGATTAATTATTTCTAAAGGAGAATGAAAATCCCGACGAATAAACAACAGTTTTACGTTCTTTTAGTAGGTAAAATTTCTGATTAAGTCAATCTGAAGGAGGGTCTGGAATCGATGGAGGACGAAGCATCCAATACCAAGGAACAGAAAAGTTACCTACTAAAAGAACGTAAAACTGTTGTGTATTAGTCGGGATTTTCATTCTCCTT
>JAHWFO010045024.1:0-73877 GCA_023313115.1 Rhysida immarginata | reverse complement strand
GGACTCAGTCGACTAAGGCATTCATACAAGGAGTGGGACAAGGTAAGTTAGTATAGGGAACCCACCCACTAACCGGGCGATCGGCTTTTGTCTCATCGGTGTGGAGTCAATTATCTTTACAATGTCGCAATTGGGTTAATTGTATAGTTCGTAACGGTCGTCAAACTCAATAAATAACAAATCAAAAAAAAATAATAGAAAAGTCTACTTAGCTTTATTCCTATTCGCGTGAGTCGGAACTTCGTCATTTGATCTTTACTCGTCAGATGACAGTTTAAATTCAAGATCTTTCGATTCGGAAGTATAACGAATTAAGAAAAACGGATGGCGGGGAATGGAGAATCTTTGATACTAATGTCGATACCACTTTGGACCGATCCCGCCCGTCGATCGCAATATAAAAGTTCCTTTCGTCTCTCGGAATGACGGACGATCCGTCCCTCTCTATCGTCTTTCGAAAAAAAAAATTTATCTTGTATTCCAAAAAAAAAAAAATTTATTCTCTCAACAATGTCTTTTGTCAACAGATGATTTTCAACCAAGTCTTTGTTACGAGACATTATTGGCCAACAGGGGAGTAACAACAATAATAAAATACCAACAAACGTCGTAATCAGGAAAAAGCTCATTATTTATCACATTCGTCTCTAAACACTCCAATAATAATTATAACGAAAAAAAGGTAACAAACATAACTGGTAGGACCGGCCCGTTATAACATCTACATTGTCACTTCGATTAAGAGGAGTGAATAGCTTCATCGTAAGGAAAGTGTTCATCCCTACTGCAACAAGACAACTGAGATGCTGAGAAAGATCAAGTGGAAAGCCCTCGAGGATCTTCGTATAGCCCTGGCCTGCTCCAAGCAACTTCCATTGGTTCAGCTCTCTTAAACATCATCTTTCGGGTGAACATTTTTCCTAGAATAAAGTTGTTTATTCTTCTTAATCTAAGCGACAATGCAGCTGTACAAAGAGAAGTCAAGTGAACCCAGGTGGCAGGCCAAAGAATTTTATCTTACTAGTTTTAAGAGCTTATGAAATGATGGGACAAGTGCCTCAATGTACAGGGAGACTATGGGAGAAATAAAAGTAGTTTTCAAATCAATATTCATATTTGTTTCATTTCTATATTCATTTGTAACTTACTTACGGACTTCCCCTCATTATATTTACGGTGGAGTGCCTTAAGAAAGAAATCACATGTGGAGTGGAAGAATTTTTATTTATTTTATTTACCTGGAGCGGCTGGAAAATGCACAGGTGAATGTGGTGCATTATCGACAAAACTGACTTTTATGGCTCTAGCATGTTTTGTTTTAAAGTTATTTGACCATTTCTCTATACCCTATATATGGGTATTTAACAAAATCTTCAAATATGAACTGTGGCACGTAATATTTATTTTACAGTCGATATCTTAATGGACGTAGGTATGGCCTTTATCAGTTTTGGTTCGGAATTTTATTATCACTCCACGAGCTTCCCAGGTAACTTAATTGCTAAAGTTGGAGATAACAGGTTCAGTTTCCAACCTATCACTTTACCAATCTACACTGAAAGAGTAGCATATGCAGGTATGAGTATGTAATTTAAGAAAAAATTATTTCAGATTCATAGGTAGTCGGTATAATTATAATATCAGTTTATGATCAATGTAGAAAAATTATTATACAGAGTGTATCAGGAATATGTTTACAAACTATAAGGGTGAGTTCCTCACATGAAAAACAAGAAACGTAGTCCATATAAATGTATGGCCGAAAATCCTTAGATTTTGAGGTATTAATGAAAGTTTACATTCAATGCTGTTTGAGGTTCAGTCCATCAACATTAGTTTGCAACCAACCAGATGGCACCGTATTGCCATGGAGACTTGTTTATATTTGTGATTAGTCTGTCTTCAATGTTTCACTTGTGTAGTAATGAATTAACTGAAAATTATTGTTTAACCATATCCATTTCGTGAGCAGGCAAATACCATTTTTATGTACGGCTGAGGAAATGGTAATGGTGGTCTTACAAGTGCCGTCTACAAGTAACTTTCTTCTGAACACTCTTCTAGATTTGCTATAAGATGTGCCCCTGCAGAGAAGAAGCACGTGGTTTATGCATGGTGAGGCTCCAGCATATTTTAGTCTCATCTTTCGAGATGAACTGGCTGATATGGCACGTTCCTCCAACCTCAATCCTTTGTATTTTTATCTGTGGAGGCACCTAAAACAATTGGTTTATGCTGCCAACATTCCTTATGTGGAGATGCTTCATCAACATGTCATGGGAGCCTGAGAAACCATCTGGCCCCATGTGGTTTGACAGTCAATGATACGATGAGTTAATGTGTGTATATGGGGGGCATTTTGAACATTTGTTATGAATTTCTGAGGTGGGATAACAAACTTTCATTAACACCTCAAAATCTAAGGATTTTTGGACATATGTTTTCTTGTTTTGATGTGAACCCACCCTCAAAGTAGCTGATAATTAATCTGACATCTTACCATCTGAAAATGTACATAAACTGAGGTTTGTAACCTGATAATGCCATCTGTTGGTCAAAACCGAATAATCTAGCAGTAATCTTTTTTTTTTCCAATCATTTCTGTGTAAACAGAATCCTTTTATCTGCATTCGTGTGCAAATTATTGACTTTTACAGTTTTTCCTGATTTTTGGATCACCCTATATTTTGATACATGCTATGGAAACAGGGATGGACCTGGAATTTTTTTTTTATAGTCACTTTCATATTTTTTTCAGCCACCAGTGTTGCCAACTCAAACATTCGTTCCTGCTAAAACTGAGCAAAAATCCACTGAATTCAAATTGGACTAATGAAATTAAATCCGCTAAATTCAGCTTTAATTTTGGTGTAAAATCTGCTATTTAGGCAACACTGATGCCAATTAATGCATGTGTCAATCTAACCGTTATGCATTTGACTAACAGAAAAAAATTGTGTATGACGACATAGTTATGGCTTATAAAATTACTTAACAGTGACTTCCAAAACAAATCAATACATTATGTTTGCATTAAAATGATCCGAATAATTTAAGCTCCCTATGAGTAATTCAAGAATAGCCCCAGCTGAGAATGGTAATTAGGGAGATTATGGTGTAAATATGATTTTTTTAAATTTTTGCCACTTCTAAATAAAAATTGCCACTTCAATTTTTTTGGAGTCATTCATGAAAGTGGCCATCAGCAGCACGATCCTTGATAAAAAGCAGCATACAAAGTTAATAGGAAAGAATTTTGAATTTTTTTTTATTTTTTTTGGAAGCAGGATCTTGTCTACCATTTTGGATTCTCAAACACAAAATAAATATTACAATATGTCTAACATATAATGATAGCATTTAAAATATATTTAATTCAAAATGAGATGGATGGTCAGCATTTAAAGAATACAAAATAAATACACTACTGTTTATAAAAATCGCAACACCCTGATGGAATAGCCCAATCTGCATTAAATTTGGAGCATTTGCATATCATGGGTCAGAAAAGAAACCATTAGATTTTCAGGTCAATACAATGCGTTTTATTGTCACATTAGAATCGGGTAAAACCACCGTGGGATGCAATTACCCAAACGTCGTGGCATTGAGTCAAACAAGCTCTGAATAAGGGCCTGGAGAATGTCCTGCCATGCTCTGTCTACACGGGTATACAGTTCATCCACAGCTGCTGCTGCAGGAGTCTGACGAGCCAATCAATAAGCAACCCTGTCCCACACATGTTCGATTGGGGACATGTCTGGTGAACGAGCAGGCCAAGGGAACAAGGGCGTCTGATGTGCTTGGAAAAAGGCGAGGACATTTCTGGCCACATGCGGTCGGGCATTGTCCTGTTGGAATACAGCGCCTGGAAGGTTCTGCAGGAAGGGGATGACCTCGGGTTGCACAACTTCCCTGATGTACCGGTCACTGTTCAGATTGCCATGGATTCTGATCAGACGGGAACGGCCATGGTAACTGATTGCACCCCACACCATCATCCCTGGCGTTTGTCCTGAATGACGCTGCAGGATGCATTCTGGAAGGTCGCGCTCGCCACGATGTCTTCTGACTCGTATCCTGCCGTCATGGTGCTGCAAGTTAAACCTTGACTCGTCCGAAAACACAACTTGTTGCCATTCAGCTTGCCACTGTTGGTGTTGATGGGCCCATTGCAACCTGAGGCGCCGGTGGTTTTGAGTCAAAGGAATCCGCAACAATAGTACTCGTGCAATCAATCCTCTGGAAATCACGGCGTCGTACAGTGCTAGCAGACATTGTCCTGCCTACTGTAGCACCCCACTGTTGTGCTAACACTGTGGAAGTGGCTGTACGATCTGCTACACACATGCGATAGAGGTGTCTGTCATCTCGCGGTGTCGTCGTGCTGGGTCTTCCTGAGCCTGGTCTTCGGTGTGCCCTGTTCTCTTCGCTCCACTGCCTCCATGCACGCATAATTGTCGTTGCATTACGTCCTACACGAGCAGCAATGTCACGATACGACCATCCCGCTTCACGCAGACCAATTATGCGTCCTCTTTCAAAGTCTGTCAGCTGTTGATATGGTACCCTTCGTCGTCGTCGAGGCATGGTGTTCTTTCAAGCAATTACTCTGAAAATCTAATCATTTATACTCTGACCCATTGTATGCAAATATTGCAAATTGCATATTGATTAGACCATTCCATCAGGGTGTTGCAATTTTTATAAACAGTAGTGTAGGTAGGTTTAAATCAATATCATATTAATAATTGGAAAATGGGTCTTTGGAGGATTTTTTCATGCCACACATCCGGTAATAATAATTAAATAGAGAAAAATAGTAAAGAAAATACCACGGCCCCATGTTATAACCACTGGACATGAAAGCTGTCACTGTCAGACATGTCCAATGAACATAGATTAAAGCACGGCTCCTTGTTTGCAAGCCAAGGCGATCTTTACTATTAAATAACGAATAATAATATAATAATTATTGGAAAATGGATCTTTGGAGGATTTTTTCACGCCATACTTCCAATATTAATAATTAAATAGAGAAAAATAGTAAAGAAAATTCCATGTCCCGAAGGTCCCTGGTTCGAGTCCAGGTCGTGGAATTTTCTTTACTATTTTTCTCTATTCAATATCATATTGTTTAATTTGGCAATGCATTTTGACTTAATCGTCATCTACCAACAAAATTAGAAATGGTATTCAATTTAAAATAACAAGGATGTGAATAGTCAATCAGGAGATCTGTTTATTTTGTATTCTTTAATTATCAGCAATATACTACACTGTCTAGCCAATGAATTAGGAACATCAGTTCAATATGCTTTAGGACCCGTGTTAGCCTGTAGATTTGGTCAGTTGTGCTATTTGGGGCATCATGGAACTAGCTGGGCTCCAACAATAACACCTTTTTTTTGAACTCTGACAGATCATTTTCTTTTTCCCATTTTATACTACTTCTATCAACACTACTCACTGATTCAAGTAGAGACTTTGTGTGGAACTCACACAACCCAGGCAATTTTCCATCCTCTGTATTTACGGCATTGGGCATTTACATTTAGATATTTTATGACACGTTTCTGATTCACTGGGCAGGCAGTGTAGAACTAATGTCATTAAATGACCCATATTTGGTTATTAAGGACAGACCAAAAAAAATGTACTAACACTTCAGCATGAAAAATGTATGCAAAATCAGCTCTACAGGCATTCTCAATTCTTCACATAGCACAAGCAATGCAGCTGATTTGCTGCTGTACACCACATCCTGTAAGATTCCAACCAGCTGCAATTGAGCTTGCATAAATAAACACTACGGAAATGTTAGCACGTTTTCTTGGACCTCCTCTGTATAAAAAAATGACAAACTTACCTCATCAACAATAACAAGACCAAGTTCATGCAATCTTTTCTCTTCTATTAAACTGTTAATAAGTGAATGACCTTTCTCTATTGTTGCCATGTAAACAGTACTGCGCTTTCTCTTTTGTTTAGGGGGAAATTTTCCTTTACTGCCAGCGTATTCTTCAACAGCAAAATTGAAATTTACAGCAAATGAAGAAATATCTCGAACCAATTGTAGAAAAAAAAAACTATTCATTTATAATGCTTATAACATTAAACTTTAAAATTAATTTAATAAAATAGAGATATTTATATGTTAAGATATTGTTTACATATACTTTAATGTAATTTTTATATACAGATTAGCTTCTTTAAACAGTTTTTTTCTCCCTTCATGTTTATCTAACTATGTTCAGTGTTCTCCCCAGAAAATTTTTGCAGCTGGGTGATGCAACATTATAAAAACTTTGTTTATAAGAGCCATGGTCTATAAACTCGGAATACAGAAAGTGGAACAATTTTTGAATTGACAGCAGATAACGCGCAAATTGTCTTTTCCAAATGTTCCATAGTAAGATTCATCTTTTAATCAGTTTTTAAGTAATTTACGTGTTCAATAAGTTAAAAATCTGAAAATTTATAATATATCATATTGTTGCGGGTAGGGAGTATACAAAAATGCAGTTTTACAATTTATTTATAACAAGAATAACATGCTGAACACGCAATTATACGTAATTAATTATATTTATTAATCTTCTGCTTTAATGGGTGCTGCTTAATGTGATCACTTTGGGACCAAACAAAATTGATAACAATAACCGAAGTTGAAAAAAAGAGGAATTGTGGGAACTTTACATTCGACAATCAAGTAGTGAAGTGTACAAGCATTTGGGTGGAATGGAAGCTGTGCTTCCTGTGAAATCACCCTACCTGAACAAACACCGAGAAAATATACAGAGACAGACAAGAAGCCTGACTATTAGTACTACTGACTATCCCAAGTCAGGCACCCATAACTTTACATTACACTGTACAGTCTTTTTAGATGAAATAGTCTTTATACTGATAGTAAAACTCTACAATGAACAAGAACATACCAATCAGTAATGCCTAGTAGTAGCTTTGGGGAAGTGAAAAGTGACTATTATAAGCAGAATTTGGGAGCCAATCCAAATATTTTACTAAATTTGGGGAAAAATTTGATAACATCCAAAATTTTGATCACAATAAACGGCGTATTTAGTTAGATACAAGTGTTCCATACCAAGCAAAAATGACCGATTGATAACGTTACCCGTGATTACATTAAGCGGCACCCACTGTATTTCATTTTGCGACTTACATATAGACTTACCCTTGTATTATCCCCCCCTTCCCACCCCCCCAAATTCTGTGAATATTCAACCTGCAAATTAAATGAAACTTACTTTTTCTTGAACAATGGAGATATAAGGCAAAATCAATAATGCATCACATTTTCTGCTCAGCACTTCTTTTAATATGAGCAATTCTGCCACAAGAGTTTTACCTCCACTTGTAGGAACAGATAGGATTATGTTTTTCCTTTCTAGTAAAGATGGCAAATTCAAGCACTCTTGTTGCCATTCTACAAGTTAAAAATATATTCATTAAAACGGAATATTTTTTTGAGAAACCTAATACTTTAACAATAATGAATATGATCTTTCAAATATAGCATATAATAAATACATTCACATATAATTTATTTCACCATATAAATTCTAAACTCGTTAAAAAAAAAGAAATTGACTATGGTTGGCTATTAAAAAAACGAGACGTATGAGCATACAGAGTTTTACGTTTCCGACAATAATGGTGCTACTTATACGTGCCATAACTCTAAACACATAACTCTATATTTTATCTTGTATTGTTCTCTGTACTTTCACAGTACCTTGATTAACCTAAAAATCTTAATTTAAAAGAAACCCTCTATATTTCAATTTTTTTTTCTGTTCCCATGAAATTCGAGATATCAAGGTTCGGCTATATACATATGAAATGGTGTACAAGGACACCTCAAGTGTTCTGCTTGATGAAGGCCTTGCAGAACATAAAAAACTTTCAACAGATTCTCAGCCATCTTTGAAGATTTTGTGCAGACTTTTATCTGCATGTCCCTCATTACATCAACCCTGAAATCTTCTGAATCATTTGAAGAGTTTCTGTGAAAGAATGTTCAAGCTTAATAAAAATGTCATGCAAATTATTGCTCCTTGCTCAGTCATTTTCAATATGATGGCTGCTCATGCTCATTTAATAGTGCATAGCACACCACTGACTATTGCAGTCTTTTCTACAGAATGAAAATTATAAATACTTGGGGGTGCTCATTTCCTTCAAGAGCAATTTGCTGTTACTTTTTGATAAATTCTCATACATATATGAAGGAACATGCAAATGACCTGATTATGGACAAATTCATTTCTGTTTCTATATATACTGAATGCATGTCCTCAACCAAATTATAACCGCTTTGCACTCTGTTAAAACCTCTTGAAATTTTGCCATATTTCATCATTGTTCCGAAGATAAGCAATCTTTCCTTATGTCATCTAAAGTTTCCATCGTCGCCTTTTCAGACAATAAATGCACCATATTCCTTCACAAAATGCTCTTTGCATTATTAGCACAAGCAATAATACTCTTAAAATAGAAGAAAGATGACAGATTAACACTCCTATTCCAGTCTCAGCAAAGAAAAACTGGATGTATCCAAAAAAATTCCAATTTTAATTCTGCGACTTGAAAATTCAAACTAGGAACCACCAGCATCTGCCATATCACTATTACCACTGAGCCACTGATAGAAAATTTTTAATACTAGTATGATCAATAAGTTCGGAGACTGCTGATATCTCCAATCAGGCTTAGAGCAGAGGGGAACTATTTGACCGTGTCGTAAAGGCACATATGACATGGTAAGGAAGTAGCAGTTCCATAATGCAGGGTTTTTCCAAACAATGCATGTCGGTGAACTTATAGTTGTTCGCATTCATCAGAAGCAGAAATGGCATTTTAAGAACGTGTGAATCAAATTCTGACGACAGTGAGCAAGGTGAGGTACACACATATCCTGGCTCGCCTCTGTGATGCTGTCTGCTGTAAATGCTGTGATGCTAGAACTTTGGAAAAGAAAGGATTGGATATTGCAACATGACAATGGCCCTGCACATCGGTCTTTCATGGTGCAGGTTGTACTGACGTTGGAAATTTTTTTTTTTCGTTCTGCAACGAAGAAATCGGGCACCAGCGATGCAATGCTCCTTTCACCTCCTCATCAATTGTGTTATGGCAACCCTTGACCAAAATGGGAACGCCAATCCTTCCACAACCTCTCTACTCACCCAGATCTCGCCCCATGTGACTTTTACTTGTTCTTCTGTCTGAAAAACGAACGTAGAGGATGCTGTTTCAAGAGTGCATATAAAGTTCAGGAAGGAGTGACAGCTTCCCCTAAAACCATCTCCTCCAATGGCTTCCTGGAATATTTTCAGCAACTATACTCTAGTTTGCAAAATTAGATAGTTGCACAAGAGAATTACTTTGAAGATGGTTGTGTGTAACACACTATAACAATACACTATATCCACCAGGAAGGCCAGTCTCAGACCTTATTGATCATACACACATATCTACACATACCATTATCGGAGCATTCTCTTCAGTTAATTATCTTTACTTTATTTGAATATGCTCAGTTTTCCTTTGTCATTATGATTATAATTTACGAAAAAATTTTATTTACCATATAAATTATCAATTCCTTTATAAGTCTGCAATAATGATCTCACTTCAGCTGGAAGACCATAAAATTTGGGTTCAAATTCCAGTTGAGAATCAAAGAAAAACGAATCAGACAGGCTTCTATCGTGCTGCTCGGTCATGGTGTCATTCATTCCATTAAACTGAAGGTTTTCCATAATGGTGTTTCGAAGAAGGCTGTTTTCACCAGCAGAATTATTTCTATGCAAATCTTTTAAAATGCCTTCCCTTTCTTCACAATGCATCGAGATATTTTTAAACATCATTTCGTTCATTTCACCAAAAATCCCCGATATTCTTTTCTTTAAGGAAATGGGCGTTGAGCATACTGCATCTCTTTTAACTTCACCTTCACTGATACTGCACTTTCCAGTATCATTGAAAAAATCACAGGTCATAACAAACTGATCATATACTTCATCATCTTCTTTGACATCATTCTCTGTGTTATTAGGTACTTCAGAAGAATGGCTTTCATCTACTTTGTGTTCAGGAATTTCTCCTGCAGTAATTTCTAGATTAATAGAGTTAAAGTACTGATCAGATTCTTTATCAAAAAAGTCATCTACTACATCATTCTTTTTACATTTATTATGTATGCCAGAATCTTCTTTCTGGGATCTCGGTTCACTACAAATTCTCTTGCGGCAATGATTTATGTTGTTGCAAAAATCGTCCGAAGTCTTCTTAATTTTACTCGTTTTCTTAATTTCAGTCATTTTATGGCATTTCAGCGATCTTCAAGATGTAAATATAATTTGCATATAAATGCAAGTAGAATCATTTAAAGCATTAGTCAACAATGAATTAGTTTCGTCAAATGGAACGGTCATTTACATCTGCAAAAGAAAATCATGTTAATAAAAAGGGAAGGACAGATATATTTATTTCTAATAAAGTTATTACTGAGTAGCCCAAAATCTAAAGACCAACATTAAACATCAATTTCTCAGCTAGAATCAAATGTAATTATTTGAAAATTGAGTGATATGTCTGTGGCACAAGATATTTTATTTAACGCACTGGGTTATCCCAAGTACTGCGATGTGATATCGAATGGCCTTACCTCAATCCATTAGATTTAATTTTTGGAGTCACATGAAGGACAAGTTCTGCCAGATGAACCCAGGCACTTGGATGAGCTACAGACATATATTGTGTGTAAAGTTTGGCCACTCTAACAGACATTCTTACAAGGGTGATGGCCATCAGATTGATGGAAAGACATATTGATGCATTGTATTCAGCCTATATGCCAGTTCATATGCACTGTATTCAGCCTAGTTTGAACTCTCCATCCTTATATATCCTGGTAATAGGTTTTGGGCCACCATGTATAACATGCAGAGACAGATTCTTTTTCAAGATTTATTTTAAAGGAGGAGATTTTGATTCCTTAAAAGAAGTGGGTGTCACAAATCTTTAGGGCCAAAATTCTACAAATTGTACAGGATTCTGAGGTGGGAAATCTATATGAGTATTCCGAGATACGGAACCAATGACCAGAAATGAATATTTCAGGCATCATGAGATCTTGAACAAGTAATTTCTGGGAAGAATGTTTTTGTATGCTGGTTTTGTTTTCATAGCAAACTACTACCTGCTGCATCGACATTGGAATTGCAACATATTTCTCGTTGTGGTTAGGAATTTACGAGGGACTGTGTCGCTCAACCCACAAAGTGGCCAGGATGCTAAATGAAGAACTGCTTGGATGCCAGAATTTAAGTGCTGGATTATGCCGCAGATTGCTGAGTGAGATATATGATTGCTTCGAATACTACTGTGTGGAGATTACTGAGGGAGCATTCTAATCATCAACTACAAGTGCAAGCAAAATTTCATGCGCCATTGAAACTGGTGTTTGTCTCTTTGAGCACTTGCTCTGAGCTCTAAATTGTTTATGGATAAATAAATTGCTATTGGGAAATTTTCCACTTTCACAGATTTCAAGGTCAAATACCTCAATAGGGGAACCAGAAAGAAATTTTTATTTTTTTCATCAAGATACCCCTCTCTTTTGAGATATCTAAACTCAAATAAGTTAGATATTACAGGCTCTCAAGTTTAATTTTTACGAAACCCAAATTTTATTTCTCCACAGTCAAAATCTACCTTGTCCATAGTTTTCAGGAAAAAAAAACCTTAACAACTTGTCTTTCCGTCCCCCAGTCACCTTAATAGGTCATCAAAAGTGATAATTTGGCTAATTCAAGGTTCCATAACTCCAGACTGGAAAAAGATATTCAAACATTCCTATACATTTTCTGAAAGCGTGTAATGTCCTCTTAATATTAATGAAAACAGAAGTTTCTATTTTTAAAGAGTGAATTGGAAGCAATTTTTCTAAATCCTTGCAAGGTCCTTTCTAACTGTGCACCACTGAAGAAAAATGTGAGCCTAGATCTAAATTGGAATAAAAGTTGTTTTTTACTTTTCTACGATAGGGTTAACCATGGTGTATATATAAAAAAAAAAAAAAAAATCAAAAAAAATCTGAAATGGTCGAGCAACCATTTATTTCCAAATTCAAATTGATTTGTAAAAAATTTGGAGTTTTAACATCTGAGTGGTCCAGTTTAATTTCATCGGACATTTCATCTGTACAGTTATTATATGGAAAAATATCATAACTTAAAAAAAAAAAAGTTATTTATATGATATAGGTCCCTTCCTAATCTCCTTCAAAGTACAGTCATTCAGGGTAACTTTGCACCAGTCGGGGTAATTTTGAACCATCCTTGAATTAACCCTTCCCCTCCACTGTGGGTTAGAAGAGCCCTGTAATTATTTTTATCTAGTATCTTTATGACTTTCAGTGGAGAAGGAAAATCATAGGGGAGGGGTTAAATCTTTTTCTTTTTGTATGGTGCAAAGTTACCCTGAATGACTGTAGGTCCCTTCACTTCTGCACACAAAGCCCATGTGGAAGTATCTGTGGGAGTCTTTCTTTTTAATGGCTTTCAATGCTGCTATAGTGTTATGAATGATGACCTTTTGAGTACCAAAGTGGTATTTTTCAGTATTTTCATTCTGGTTCATAATAAGGAGCCTCCCATCTTTTATAACTGCATTAAAAGGAAGGCAGTCAATGTCAATGATTAATTTTATAACAAGTACAACGTTGAACAGCATACAAATAGGTGGCCACTTATTATACTTTATCATCTTCTAAATATAACTGGGATTCATTCCTTATTGTGTATAAACATAACAACAGTGAAAAATACATGAAACACCGTTTAATTTTACCATAACCTCTTCAAAGGCATCGGTTAATTATTTGGTGATTTTACTGTGAAAAGACAGCCAAATTAATAATCATGTATCTGCATTTTCTACCACAGTCCCTATTTGGATTTTCGTGTCTAATAAGCAAATTTAACCATATTTAGAAGACCTCAGGGTATATTCAATATTTACCTTCTTTCGGGCTACGATTTAGGTAAAAGTGCGTTTAAAGAAATATCTCTGACAAAACTGTAATTTATATTTTTTTAGGCCACAAAAGATACCACTCGTACGTCAGGCCATTCCCCTGAAAAACAGCTGGGGTTCTTACAGCTGATCGTTATATTTATTTTAACGTATAAATTGAGCCTGTTATTAGTTCAGTTTGAGTTAGAATAACAGTGAATTTGATTACGATTTGGAATTATTAATTTACGTGTTAAAAACTTACGCAGAAAAGATATATTAAAAGGACGTTAAAACAAGCACCTACTGGAGAAAAACACCCACGGAGAGGAAATCCGTGCTTCTTTTAAAAAGTAGTAAGATAAACAACATTTTGTCCTCACCTTCTTGTAATGATGTAAACCTCTATTAATGGCTCCCTGAGTTTATAAGATGGCACATTTGTTTTTGTAAAATCCAGTCGTCCAGTCTTTACGTTATCACATGGCGCGAATTTGTCGGTACGTTTGTTTGTTTACTCGTTTATCGCTCCGAGGTCATCAATGCATGCCGCTTCATGTTGGAGAGCAGGAATAGTTTTTCATTTATTCCTGAAAATAGTTTCGCTATTTGAATTTCGACTTGACTTTTAATTATTGATTTTAATTAACATCGTATGTGCATACTTAAGTTAAATATATGAATGCATTTCCTTGTGAATGCAGTCTATAATATTTAATCGATATGTTTATGTGACAGGCTAATTTTTTTGCGGGAAAAGCTAACAAGTGAATCGTCAGCTGAGTTTTGTGCCGGGAAATTTAACTTTACCAAAATGTAAGTTGATTTGTTTAATCAAATTAAATTATGTCCTCATCTTATTTTTTTGGTTATTCCCTTTATTACTCTTTAGTTCAAAAATATTGCGCCAAATATGGGCTATTTTGTACTTCTATCAACCGATATTGTATGAAGATCCTGATAGCTCACTCTCCATAGTATAACAATGTTCCTTCGTAAGTCAGTTCTTTTTAATTATATTTTATGTAAAGAAAGAGTTACATATTTAAAAGACGAGATAGATAGGGCATACATGAGCTTAAACAATGAGACATGATATTTGCGTGTATGTTTTCTTTAAAGTGAGCCAACAATGTTCATCGGTGGTACTAAAAACGAACCATTCGCCGGTTCTACGAATATTTTATTTATCAATTTATTATGTTTTATAGAAAAAAATATTTTTTGATTGATTTTTATATAAAAATAGTGTATAAAATGCTACTATAGCTAATAAAACTGCAAATGAAAAATGAGAAAATTATTTATTCACATATATTAGTGTCCAAAATTAAATTGGTAAACGCAAAATGAAGATGATCTCAAGAAACAAACAGACTTTAATGAACTTGACATGAAAAATAATGATGTGATACAGAACATAGCATAACAGAAACACTACATTTTTTTGAAATTTTTAATATTTTTTAATAGTCTCAATTAGTATTTTTTTGTTTTTTTGCTTTGTAAAAAAATCATATATTTTGGGATGAGCCTGCACCATGATCTCTAAAGATGGTCATTGAACTATCCCATCCCACCATTGTTGTATCACATTAATAAAAACGATCACTATAGAGGGAAAACCTTCTCATCGTAAACAAAAATTAAGCAAAAACTGCAGCCAAAATACGTATTCGGTGTATTTCATTTCTCCTTATGGATTAGAGGTTCCCCCTTTTTGGTTGTTCCATTCCACATTTTAAACATGTCCAATAGTCGTTAATATCCCTTCCACCTAACCAATGGGAGATATTCTTGCCAATTTACCCCTTCCCCTCCTCTGTCTATATCAGGTTGTTGCAAAAGTTTTTTCCGGATTTTTATTTCAACACAAAAACCTCATTTTATTGAATGACAGATTCAGCTCATGCAGATGCCGGGCAATGGTTGAAAAGTGCACCTTGAACTGTTCTGCGAGTTCCCTCGTTGTTACATTGTGATCTTCATCAATTGCTTGGCGTAGATCACCATCTGAAATCATGATTGGCCGACCAGAGGAGGTGCATCTTGAAGAGTGCTATCTCCGCATCTTAACCGGCGATACCCATTCTTCTATTGTACGTAAACTAATAGTGACATCACCTAAATGTTGGCAAATGTATCGGTGACATGGCACAGCACTGATCTTTCCAGAATACTCATAGAAGATTATTGCTCGAATATGCTCGCGTGAAAGGTCCATTTCAGACCGTTGATGGCACTCACAGATGTATAGTCAGAAAGTTGATTCTTGGATGTAATATAGCAAAGATATTCAGGAATCGAATGCAATAGTTTGTTTGAAAACATAAAACACCCCCCTCGGAAAATGAGCCCTGCTTCTTGGGCACGGGTTCTAGAACCGGAAGAAACTTTGGCAATAACCTGATATAAAAAGTATCAGGAATGAACTTTTCCTGCCGCACCGTGGGGTCTGACCTTCAAAATGCGCCAAGCATCATTCACCTGTGAGCGCTTGTTCAGGCTTGAATTGAAGTTTTAGTGGACCCCTGTCGAATGACTCTGTGCAAGCTCAAAATGCAGCGAACGATTGAACAGTGGTACGCCATCAAATTTTGTGTTAGACTGGGGAAATCAGGTATGGAGACATTGGGCATGATTTGCCAAGTGTTCAAGGATAAAAGCATGTCACAAGCTGCAGTTTTTAAGTGGCACAAGCTCTTCAAAAGAACCGATGCCAACGTGTGCGTGAAGTGCTGAATTCAGACCGTCAGTTAAGTGGGCGCATGATTGCAGATTGAATTGGCATTGATTAGATGACAGTGCACACCATTATCACTGAAAAATTGGCGATGCGGAAGATCTGCACCAAACTTGTCCCGAAGGTCTTGACGGACGACCAGAAGCAGGGGCGCGAAACAGCGTCGCGATGATTCCCCAACCCCTTTACAGTCCTGACTTGGCCCCAGTAGACTTTTTCCTATTCCCAAAAGTGAAATCCTCCCTCAAAGGACACCACCATGGAACCCTAAGTGCCATCAAATAAGCTTGCACGCGTACCCTTAAGGACCTTCCGGAATCCGCCTACCAGGGAGCCTTCGAGTCGTGGAAAAGCCACTGGCAAAAGTGTGTCGACGCTCAAGGGATGTAGTTTGAAGAATTTTTAGGTTTTTTAGCAATACCTGAAATAAATCTATTTTCCCGAAACTTTTCCCGATACTTTTTATACACACCCTTTACATACTCTAGCATTAAGGCTTTCATTTTATTTTTATTTTTGTGTCTCACCGCTGAAGATATTTGGTAGTCGAAATACGTATCTGATATTTCATTTCTCCTTGTGGATTAGAGGCCCCCCCACCTCTTTTGCTTCTCTTCATGGCCGATTAGCAGCCATTTTTTATTTTCGCAATGTTTAAAACCAACGTTTATTATATTTTAGCAATTAATTTAAACCATGGTCAATAAGTAAGGTCATATAAATAGAGCTTATTTGCTGACCATAGAAATACGAATAAAATTAGGTCCCTATTAGGCTGCCACACCACCAGTGGCAGATAAAATCATTAAGCCTGTTTTTTTTTTTTGCCTAGTTTAACGACCACCTTATTTACAGATCATGGCCTGCACTCTTGATTAGTGGTTTATTTTTACGCATTATTTTTAAGCATATCATAAAATTGCAATCATATCAAATGCTACACTTTTAAGACAAACTCCAGCTATACTCATCGGAATGCTCAATGTTGAACAATGCTTGAGAGTGCTGCTATTCTGGAGGCTAGTTAATGCATGTCTTAATTTATATATTTTTATGAGTGCCATTTCAAATAACGACCACTGCTCTCGGGTTTTATGTTGCTTGTTTTGGTTCTGCAAATCTGGAATTCAAAATTACCTACAAAAGCTTAAGGAGAATGTTAATTCACTTGTACATACACTTAATTTGCACTGAAAATACATAAACGTCTCGAAGCTGCTCTATAACTTCCCTCCCTTCCAAAAAAAATGACTTAGCTTCTGGTCCCCCAAAAATTTTTAGTTGAATTAATTCATAGGTGGATGAATAGGAAATTATACTGTGCATTATAAATTTTTCTTTTTAATTAGCTGGCAAGTAAAAACTGCAGGATGGCAAGTCCATTAAAAAAAAAGGCATTAGGTAAATCTTGTTGAGGAATCCCGATTTGTGTGAAGTTGATTGCTTTACCTGTTAAAAAACCTTAACACTGTAAAATATTTTTTATAATAGTACACCCAAAAATAAATATTTATATATATCACCTTGATTCCAGATAAATAATGATTTATCATGAAGTGAAATGAATTGGAAAAACCAGAACAGGAAAAGTTCTAAAGTTTGCCCACATGGAAGTGAGACTGAAATCGTAGTTAATTTATTTCCTGAAGAAAATGTCCCTGGATCTTTGGCTGATCTGTACTGGAGTGTCACTGATGGTAAAGAATTTTTTATTAATACTAATTTCATAAAGTTTATTAATTTAATCTTCAAAACTTTTAAAAAATAAGAGAGAACTAGTGCGTTGATTGCAAATAGCAACCTAATAAGAAGTGCTGTTGCTCATAGTATCGATGTTACGAGGGTTATCCAGAAAGTAAGTTTCAATGGGACATTAAAAGAAAACAAAACAAACGAACAAGAAAGCATTAGCAAAGAACGCACCTTAAACTACTTTTCTACATAGTTTTCGCCATTGTTGAGACATTTGTCGTAGCAGACTCCAAGTGTTGTACATGTATGAGTATTCCTTTATTCATAGAAAAGTGCCGCTTTTGAAATAACCGTAGAATTTGGGGAAACTCCTGGGAGAGCGACAGCATAGTGTATCGTCCATTTTCTCTCACCTAGTCAATTGCACGCACCAAATTATCATTCACCAAAGATGGTCGGCCACTCCGTTCTTCATCGTACACATTTTCACATCCTTCTTTAACCCTTTATTGCCATAAACCTCACAAATTTGATGGTTCGCTGACAGTTTAATGTTCTTCAGAATCTGAAAACTAATCACAGAACAAGTTTCACATGTCATAGTTGCCTTGATTTTCTGAGATATTATAAACATTCACTACGAAGCAGATGGACAGCTAAAGGAGCTGATCGGCAGCCTGCATTTCAGCAACGATGAAGAAGTAAAAACTGCATGGCTTTCCTTCCCTGTGTGACTTGTATGAAGTGAGCATGCAGATGTTCATTGAGCATTCAAAATAAACATGGAAAGTATGTGGAAAACTATTCAAAGGTATATAGAATTTTACCAGATAAATTTTTATTACAAAATGGGATTCGAATATGCTTTGTAAATATGAAATGCTTGTTAAAAACAACTTAATATTAGGCCACTGAAAATGCTAAGGAAAAAAAAAACAAAAACAAATGAAGTAAGAATTGCATACACATTCAGTTTTAGGTCTTTTCAAGAAGCACTTTACCTATTTTCATCCAGGGGCTACCTAAAAAATTTGATTTTTTGAACTTATCAGTTTTAAACACCCTCATCTTGCAAAAATCCACTCTTGTTAGGAACTGCTTATACCGTATCCTCAGGCACTATGTTAATAATAAATAATAATATAACTGGAGATGAACCTCCGAACATCAGGTAATGATATAGTTTGAAAAAATGGAAGTACAAATTCTGTGACCTGGACAATAGCTTTCCACCTTGACAACTTGGTTGTTTTAAGACATTTAGTGACAGCATGGCTGTACGGGTGTCTACGATAGCCCGATTGGTAGAATCTATGGGTCCTTTAATTTTTTAACTATTCATGAAATATTTATTTTATATCTAATGAAATTATTTTACGAGGAGTAGTCATAAAGTTTTAATTATCACCTCAAAAAAATAAAGCTACGTTATTAATTTTTTGTTTGTATGGGGCTACATGTCTGTAGTTCTGGTGCATATTGAAATGCCTGCACCACAGTACCGAAGCACACCGCTAGAGGGAACAAAACAAAATGGCGCAGTCCACTGATAAAGTGGGTATCGTGCGGTGATTCGTTTTCTGCATTTGAAAGGGAACAACATTGCAACAATCCATGCTGAGTTGGTGGAAGTGTACATCAACAAGGCACCATCATATGACGCAGTGGTTAGATGGTGCAGACGCTTCTGTGTAGACAAACAAGTCTGTATTATGAAGATTGAAGTGGGAGACCATCTCTCCATGAAGAACCAGGAATCGCAAGAGAAGACAGGCGTATCACAATGGAGATGATAGCGGAAAAAAGTGAAAATCAGTCGTGGATCAGTTTTCAACATCTTGCACGACATTTTGAACATCACAAAGGTCGCTGCCCAATACCGATAACTCCCCAGCTCAGGACACACTACACATGCTGCTCTTCTTTGGGCTATCAAATTTTACCTTGGGGGGCCCCCCCCCCCCGCGGGGGGGAGACATGGCTCCCACTAACTTCTTCCTCTTTCCTCAGATGAAGAAACTATCGCGTGGTAGGCATTTCCAGGATGACGACGAGGTGATTTTCGAGGTGGAACTTTCCTGAACAGCCAAATTGCAGACTTCTACAACCAAGGTCTCTGTCAAGTCATTCGTCATTGGGAAAAACGTGTAGCATTGAAGGGTGAATATGTAGAGAAGGACTAACACTATCACCAAGTTTCATGATCACAGCTTGATTTTTTCCTAAGTGATAATTAAAACTTTATGACTGCCCCTCATAGGTATTATTAAACATGAAGCATCTAAAATATCTAATAAGGAGGCAATCACCTTGTTATGCATAATAGAAATATTTCTTAAACAAAATGTAGTTTTTAGCAAACATTGCTTGGCAGGGAGGGTTAGTGAAAGCTTGCATCAACTTATTTTAGAGACGAGCTTTTAATCTAATGAGAAAGCTTAAAATGAACTAAAAATTTTGAATGTCTTATAAACATGATTCCAATGTTTATTATTTTGTCTAGACTTCATTAAAGAAGAGGTGATAGTAAACAATGACATAACCTTTAGCGATGAAACTGTTTCATCAAAGCCACCATTAAAAAGAGCAAAAATAGAAGGAATCTCTCCAGGATCTTCAACAAACAACTGTAATCTGTTATATGGAAATTTTGTCTTTTTTTTTTTTTTTTTTTTTTTTTTTAATAGCCTTTTGTTAAAAAATAATTATAATAAATTCTTCCTTAGGTAGTTTTTTAAACACTATTGATACGAATATTGGATCATGCCAAGTATTTGACAATCAAAGTGCTTCTTTATTGTAAGTAGATTATTGTAATATTTCTGGAGAGTTGTTTTATATTACACGTACTTGAATTTAATAAATTAGACAATAGATTTAAGTAATAATATAGCACTTTGATAGGTCTGACGTGTTTCGCTTGATGACATTATCAGAGATCTTTATCTAATTTTTTAGGGACAAAATTTTCTGATTTTGAAACTTTTGATTTTAGAAAGGGTGATCCAAAAGTCAGTTCATCCATAGATATATAAAGGGTGTTCACTAAGTCCAGATCCGATTTCAATAAATCATATTTATTTGTAAAGTACGTGTACAGGGGTGCGGTAAACAGCAAAACTCTAAATATAGTTAAGTTTTGTTACAAATGTTCACTATTCCCACCTCCTGCTGGACGGCACACATTCAGGCGATAATCAAACTCCTCCAGCATATCTAACACCATTCATCCCTGCAGTTATTCGGTTTTTAAGGTCTTCCAAATGAGTAGGTAAGGGTGGCACAAAAACTGCGTCCTTGATGAAGCCCCACAAAAAGAAATCACTCACTGGGAGATTGGGGATCTCGGGGGCCGTGCACAAAGGGCTAAGTCTCTGTTACCCTTGCGGCCAATCACTGTTCTCTCCCAAGGCACCTTGGAGGCCTCTACCAGCAACCAAAAAGAAAAAAAAAATTGACATCATCCTCTTTTGAATGGCGAGAAGCCCATTCACCTGACATAAACGGTTCACACTCTACAGCCTTTGGAAATCGGATCCGGACTTGTGAACACCCTGTATACAGTCTGAACCCCCCTTTTATTTTTTGAACCGAAGCAGATATGTAAATTTTGATGAATCCAGTGAGTGGCCTATCCCATGGTGCACTTTTCATCATCCCAAATATGCAAATTAGGACCCATAAATTGTAAACTTGGACCATAAAATTTATCTCAAAAACCGTAAGGGAGAGAGAAAAAAACCCAATTGCAAACTTGTTCAGCATAAAAAAACAAAACAAAAAAAAAATCATCCAAATCGGACCAACCAATCACCCATAATCATGCCATCCTGTTGACCATTTCCGGAACAGTAGCTTGCCATCCTGGAATTGTTCTGTCTTCTGTGTGCTGAAACATGCCTTTTATTTGCTTTTCTGCATGAAAGTGAATGTTAGTATGGTAATTTATGTTAATTTTTTGATGTGCATGCTTTACATGGTGGAAATATCAACATTCAGTTTTCCTTGTGCAGTGTGACTGTTTGTAAGCCATAAACAGTTCACCCCGTGATTGTGGGTGATTGGTTGGTCCTATTTGGGTGATTTTTTTTTTTGTTTTGTTTGTTTTTTTATGCTGAACAAGTTTGCAATTGGGTTTTTTGCCTTATCCCTTACGGTTTTTGAGATAAATTTTGAATGTGTCCTAATTTGCATATTTGGGATGATGAAAAGTGCACCATGGGATAGGCCACCCACAACTTCCTATTCATTGGATTCATCAAAATTGACATATCTGCTTCGGTTCAAAAAATAAAAGGGGGTTCAGACTTTTGTATTCACCCTGTATATAAAATGAAAACTATTAAACATACAGAAGTCAAATTTGCAGGATATATTCTTTAATCAGTGCGACACTGATTGAGGTTACAGTAAATGTTTAAAGTGGCCCCCATTTTCCTGCTTGCACAAATGAATGCGACAGCACATATTCTTAAAATATACATAAATAAACTGACTTTTGGATCACCCTGTTTAATACACCATCCAGTTAAATCATATACTGGGTGTTTCCAAAGGTAGTTACTAAACGTTACATGCACTTAGGGGACACCAAAACAAACAGTTTTTACCATAGCATGGGAGGTTAGAACCCTACCATTGTCTGGCTATGGGGGAGAGAAGTGTTGTAACGTGCAAGTAAAAAAAGCAACGCAATATCAATTAGTTTATTGACACGTGAAAACAACACTTACAAAAGCTGCTCAAAGTGTCCATCTGCCATTTCGATACATGCATTGCGTCGTCGCAACATCAACCCCCGTATGTTGCCAAAGAGTCCTCATTTCAAGGACAAGTGTGTGGTAGACAAATGCCTTCATGTGACCCCACAAGAAAAATTCAAGGGGAGTAAGATCCGGTGACCTGGGAGGCCATGCAACTAGTCCACCTCTACCCATCCAACAATTACCGAATGTGTCATTAAGGTGGTCACCCACAAGACGGGTGAAGAGTGTGGGCGCCCCATCATACTGGAACCACATCCGTCTCAGAATATCCAGCGGTACATCCTCCAGGAGTTCAGGCAGTACATCAATGATTAAAAAAACATTATTCGCACGTTACATCACATCTTTTCCCCCTAGCCGGATAATGGTAGGGTTCCGACCTCCACCATGCTATGGTAAAAACTGTTTGTTTTGGAGTCTCCTTATTTTGTATAGTGTTTGGTAACTACCTTTAGAAACTCCCTGTATATTATGTAAATTAAAAAATTTCAAAAATCAGAAAATTTTGTTCCTAAAAAAAGTAGATAAAAATCTCTGTGATAATGCTGTCAGGCAAAACATGTCGGACCTCTAAAGTGCTAAATATACATGTATGTATTTTCTTGAATAATTTTCATAAGAAATGTTTGATTAAATTTCAGTCGGTAGATTTTATATGGTGTTTTATAGGGAGGATACACCAAAGTTAACGAGTGGCATTTATGCTACTAGTACCCCAAAATTCCTTGAAAGCTTATTAAATAATTCGGAAAATTCTGAAATTCATTGGAGCACTAGCATGATCACCCCTGTAAAGCCACATGATGAGCATTTTGGTAAGAAAGAAAATGAGTAAACTGCTAATTTTTTTAAATTATGACTATTAAGGAAAGCTAAAATGTGGTCTTTTTTTCCAGGCAAAAATGAAACATTTGAACTATCGAAAATTAGTTATAATGAAACAATAGAAGGCAAATTTCCTATACAGGTGAACAATTTTTAAAAATTTATTTTATTTAAATTTTAGTTATTGATTGATATTTATATGATGTGCCTTATAATCCTGAAACATTTTGATCCACCTGAGATTAAAAAAAAAAGAAAAGAAAGGGAAGAAAATTAAATTATAATTGATATACTGTAATTTTTGAAATATAATATAACCGCTTTCATAAGCGGTTCTGATTGGCTATACAAGCATGGTCGATTCCAATTGGCCAAACAATCGTCCTACCATTTAATTTGCAATATACAAGGTCTGTTCAAAAAATAACCGAACTATTTTTAATTATGCGGCAATGGATCGTCGTAGCGATGAGCGGTTGGCAGCACTGTAATTGTCATATCTTTTCTTCACCTATTTACAAGTTTTTACATGTTGTTTAGTTTCCAAGTTATCGCCATTTGAGTGAACGTGTTTCAGTGTTCATGGTGATTTTTGCAATGACCGATTTACAAGAGCAACGATGCAAATTGAAAACTTGAAATTTTGCATGAAACTGGGGAAAACAGGAAAAATTCGCAAAAAGAGACCACTTCTGTGGCAAGACAACTCATGGTTCCTTCATCATGACAATGCACCTGCCTCTCAGCCTTGTTAATTCGCCAGTTTTGTGCTAAAAATCAGGTGACTGTCTTCCCCCAGCCTCCCTACTCCCCAGACCTAGCTCCCTGTGACTTTTCTTGTTTCCAAAATTAAAATCAGTGCTGAAAAGATGCCATTTCGATTCCGATGTTGACATTAAGAAAAATTTGTCACTGGCCTTGAAGGGTATTCCAAAAGAAGCTTTCCAGGACTGCATGGTAAAGTGGGAACGCCGCTGGAACAGGTGTGTGAATAGAGGAGGGGAATACTTTGAAGGAGACAAAGACCAATAAGCTGTATATTAAATAAAAAAAAAAAAAAATTTAAAAAAAAAGTTCAGTTATTTGTTGAACAGACCTCATAAATTGAATGATCATCCGCATTATGACAAAGATAAATGTTTACTCCACTCTTTTAGATGTTATCCACTCTTTGATTGTCGACAAGTGTTACATCTGTACATCCGAACCTCGATAATTCAAAGTTTATTTTACTTAACCTTGATAAATTGAAGACCTCTATAAATCGCATCATTTCCCTCGTCCCTTGTAATAAATTTCCAGTACACAAAGAAGATGTAGTGATTTTCATGGCCAAATATCACCAATGTAACATACATTAATGTAATAACGAGATGTAAGGTGGCATGGTTAAAAGTAATTCTGAAACAAGCACCATAGCTAATTTCAATACAAAATAGTACATAAATCTTGGGTACTCCTGTTTACATAATTAGTAATATCTACATAGATTGTAGATATTTTACATACATAATTAATTGTAGATAACACTGGTCTTCATGAAAAAAACCCTGACTCAATTTTGGCTGATTCTTACGTAAAATGACCTCCTGAATCCGAATATGATCTCTGTTTTTCCCCATCAACCACCATTTTCGGGGGATGCCCCCAACCCAATTTTATCATTTTTCGATATATTTCAATGGATGAAAAGGTTTATTTCAGCTTTTATAATTCTTTTGAGGGTCTTAAAGGGTGAATAGTACTAGAAAACGACCATGTATAGTAGGGAGGTACCGTTAGGGGGTGAATTAACTCCTTTAACTGTTTAAAAAATCATTGAAATTTGCTATTTTTTCGCTATATTTTTTCACTATTTTTTGCTATTTTTTTCTAAAATACGAAAAAAATGGAAAAATCGATGAAATTTTAATGATTTTTTAAACAATTAAAGGGGGTAATTCCCCCCTTATGTTCTCCCCTGCTATAAATGTTCATGTTTTAGAAATTTTGAGCCCTCTAGCCTCTTAGAAGAATTTTAAAGACTGAAATAAACCTTTTCAACCCTCTTAAATCTATCGAAAAATGATAAAAATAGGTTGGGGGCATCCCCCGTAAATGGTGGGTGATAGGGGAAAACGAAGGTTATATTCGTATTCAGGAGGTCATTTTACATAAGAATCAGCTGAAATAGTGTCGGGGCTCGAAAAGTTTTTTTAAATTTGCTTACTAGTGTAATTAACATATTTACCTGAATATGAGACATTTTTTCTAAATAATGCAAGTAAATAATATAAATACAGTAGAACCCCATTATTACGAATCCAGTTAATACGAATTATCACTTAATATGTTTCTTTTCTCCGGGGTCCTGCCCCGTGACGTCAGTTTCTATACAAAATTAATTGTTTAGCAAGAACTTTTTTTTAAAGCTAATTCTGGATATATGAATAAAATAAAGAAATTCATTTAAAAAATGAGATGTTTATTGTAAAAAAAAAAAAAAAAAAATCCTTATTGCTGCAAACGAAGAAGACGACACAGATTTGTCATCTGGAATTCTCTGATTGGTTTTCAGTGTTTATATAAACAAGGCATTTCCATGCATTGATCAGAATGCATACTATTCTCAGTCCTATTCACTGCATTTTGATTTCCCTGTTTCACATTACATTATATTTCATTGTTTTTAACTACATTATTGATATGGCTACATCACAAACGATCTTACACTGGATCATAAGTTATCAATTCTTGATGCTGTAGAGAAATCAACAGCAAAGAGAAAAGATTTGGCCAAAGAACTTAACATTTTCCCCCCAAAACTGCCTTCCAAATAATAGAGGCCGTGCTATATTCGGGTAAATACGGTATATATTCAGTTAAAATTAACTGCTTATTATTTAAAGATGTTAATGATTAAATAATATATATTTAAAATTTTTTATTTTTAGGATGGATCTTTGAATGATTCAGTTATCCAGCTCAATGAGAAGTTATATAATGAGGATTATGACTCGCCAGAACTTTTACCCATTTCAGAGACTGAAACCTGCATGCTTAGTGATATTTATAATTATAGCAAAATTTCACCTGCTTATGAAAATCTAATTGACATAGAAGATGCAAGATCTCGTTTTCATGAAAACATTCCCATTAACTCGGATACGTTAGATAATAAGAGCAGTTCAATAGAGTCTTTCTCTAATTCTACCGAAAACACAACACCCTATCAAAGAAGACGGAGAAGAACTATAATAAAACCTCGAAAATTAGCCATGAATAATTCAGGTGATAATGAAAAATCTCCTGAAACGAAAAGTGAACTCAACTCTGTTAGTAGTATGCAGAAAATATTATCAGGAAATTTTAGGAAAGTTATTATCAAAGAGTCAGACAAAGTTCATTCGATATTAGAAAATTTTGAATCATTGCGTGTTCATGCAAACTTGCTTGATTTGAATATTAAAGATGTAGATTTTCATCATTTGTTACAACAGCTGCTGTTGAGTGATACGTTAAGAAGAAATATTTCATTTATGCAGAACTGCAGTCTTCCCACTCAAAAATTCTCAGATAAGTCAGGAAAAAGACTGTGTGGGATTTTTTCTAATCCTTCAGTAAAAGATTTGTGTGCCTCAGACGAATGCACTTCGTTGATCAGTTCTAAGATATTTGAAAGATCAAATTATGAACAGATGGAATCTCAATGTTTAGATTGTGATATAGATTTAAAAGAATTTATAGAAAGTGCAAGCCATTTTAAAGATCATTATAGAAACTTGTTTCCTAGTAACATCTGTGATTTTAATCAAAATAGTCATCTGTACAAAGAAGAACTTTTAGTTTTATTTAATTCAATGTTTTCTAGAGAACTTTATTCAATTGCTGAAGTATTAAGTGTATTGAGGCATTTTCATGTTGCCGTGCTTGGAAAAGATACTTCATTTGTAATAAAAATCCATTACGATAATAGTGTTCGGCAATATATTGATGATATCAATGTTATCATCAGTAAGCATGGAAATACGTTCATAGAAAAACAAAGGAGAGACGATAATAGCATTTGTAACTTAGAAAATAACTTCAGTATTGATAGGCTTTCCATTTTACAGTTTTTAGACAAATTATCTGTGATATTCCTTTCAACTTTACAAAATTCAGGTGAAAATTCTGCTTCGACTACCACTCCTTTACAAAGAACTTATGTATTCGATCTGCTGATAGATCCTTGTTCTCTACCTTCGTGCATATCTTTATCTGCCGGTAACCAGATAACCAATTTTTCTTCAGAGAAAACGCAGGAAATAGGTTTTTATAGTAATATGGAAAATATCAGTAACAAATTATGTTTAAATATAAAACTTAGTCAAACCGTTTTAGATAATATCTCTTATTTGACACATATAAATACAAGGGAGCCATGTGTAAATAACAGTTTGTATTTTGATACTAGTTTTGTTCAACATAAAGAGAAACTTTTGTGTAATAAGTTATCATCAGATCTGTCTATTCAGAAGATTTTATTAAACGGCCAAATTAATAAAGCATTTAGCTTGTTTGATAAGCTAGAACAAAAAATTGGAAAAATTTCTAATGAAAGACTTCAACAAGTGTTTAACTTGTGTGTAAGATATTGCTTTCTCCATTATTCGTTTTTATTTAATGGTAAACATTTTAATGCAGTTTTAAAAAGAAATTTATATATAAACAATAGAAGAAACTTAAGGAACTTCTTGGAAATTCCTGTCTGTAAAGAAAAGAAAAACAAAATTCGCCACTTTAAATGCAAGGAAAAATGGACAAGGAAGTTAGTTCCGAACCGAAACCATCTGAATATTGTACGAGAAAAGAGAACAATTGAGGAGGTAGAGAATGATAGAAAAGACGATCATTGCTATAAGAATAATGTGAAACGTTTACATTTTATGCCCGATGTTCAAAGTAATGGCGTAAAAAACCCACACAAATGTAAAAAGGATGTTTCAAAAGCATGTTATACAGAGAATAGTGAAATAAATTCACCAGAACATTTTTATGATTCTGAAAATTCAGATAAGGGAAAAAGGTTGTTCAATGATGGTTTCATCGAAGGCCCTCAAGAACTTAAAACTGAAGCTTTGAACAAAATTAACTTAGAAATACCAGTTAATGATTGTGTGATGGAGACAACAGATTCTTTATTTGGTTTTAATGCAATCGATCCGTATCAAGCCAATAGCAAACCTTTTGATTCCATTCCAGGGTTTTTTACAGCGAATGGAAAAAGGTGTCCAGTTTCAAAAGAAGCACTTCATAAGGCAAAGCAAATTCTTGGTGATGAACTTTATTTACAAAATGAAGAAATCACCATGAGCAAAACAACAGAAAATGATCATCTATTTAAAAAACAAAGCGTTGAA
Organism: Rhysida immarginata; assembly: GCA_023313115.1. NCBI lineage: Eukaryota > Metazoa > Arthropoda > Chilopoda > Scolopendromorpha > Scolopendridae > Rhysida > Rhysida immarginata. Next base: position 45,423 of record JAHWFO010045024.1, on the reverse strand, counting down.
TGTTCACTGAAAAATAAGTGTTTGAATAAAAAATTTATGCAATTAAATTGCCATGAATATTCAGATAATAAACATCAGTTTCAGCAGGAAAGTGGTTTTACTTGTTTTAGAACTGCGAAAGGAAAGCCGGTCAATGTATCGGATGAATCCTTGAAAAAGGTTAAAGAAGTTTTCAATGATATCAGTGAGAAAATAGCAACTGAATATTCAACCGAAGTTGTTCCACTAAAAGGAGAATCTGATGTACCGATGGAAATCGACGACAAGTTTGATGATGAATTAGATGAACAACTTTGCCAAATGCTTGATTATGACAAAAGAAACATTCAAGAGACTTCACAAAGAGCCGAAACTTTCTTTGTAAAAGACAGAAATGAGAAAGATAAGAATGAAAAAACAAATTCCACTACAGCTTCATGTTTCAAAGAGAGTAATGAAGATTTGCTGTTCCCACAGTCACGTTCCTTTAATGCTGGATTTACAACGGCTAAGGGAACGAAAGTAACTGTATCTGAAGAGTCATTGAAGCTTGCCAAACAGTATTTTGAAAACTCATTTAATGAAGAGATTACAACTGCAAAGAATAAGTCTCATAACAAATTTTTGAATACTTCTGAAGAAACTTTAGAGAGAATGGAAAAACCCTCATCAAATACAGCATTAAACATGGGTGCAGGAACTTCACCAAAGTTTATAGAAGGTTTTAAAGGCTTTTCAACTGCTGGTGGAAAATCTGTAAGCGTTTCTGAACAGGCACTTTTAAACGCCAAGAAAATTTTTGCTGATATTGATTGTAAGTTGCAAATGTAGTTTCATATGAGGAGTGTTCAAGGCAAACTGGAAAACCATGCATGCACAATCTGTTGTCAATCATGTGTCTTCTATCACTGATGAGTAGCCCATCAGTCACAGGCTAGAATAAGTGACTAAGAAGAAATTAATAATTATTACATTTATTAGATTAATTAAATAGAAATTTAATTAGAAATAGAAATTTAATTAGAAATTAGATTAAGAAATAGATTTGCTTAGTAACATCTTATAAATATCTAGATTTTAGTTTTACACTCAAATTTACAGTTTGCCTTGAACAACTCTCATTCCTGATAAGTGTTTTCATCCATTTCATGTAAGTATTTTTAATATTCTATGTTCAATGATGTTTTAGGTGTAGATGATGGAGATGAAATTATCACTGAAGTCGAGGAGAAAATTGAAAATGAGCTTCCTACGGATAATGAAGTCAAGAAGTCTGAGTTAATTGCTTCTGAAGAAAAACCTGAAAATTTTTCTTGTGAAATTTTGGAAACGACAGCTGCTTTTTTAGCAGATGAGGTTAGTCCTATACTTAAATTTTAATTGTTATATTGAATAATCATTCTATTTGATATTTTTCTGGGAATCAGGAATTTAGAGATGCTTAAGTAGGGTATAGCTAAAAAGTTAGGAAAACATTAGTCTAAACCCAAACTATAACAGCAGATTCCTTTTTGTCTCAGAAAACTGGTGCAGTCATATCATTTATGATGCCAGTTTAGAAAAAACAGATTTTGTTTGGTAAATAAGATTCAATAATACGTGAAATGTATTTAAATTACAGGATAGCAGCATGTTGGTTGAAACTTCCATGGAAGATTTGGAAAAATCAGAGGTAAATTTCCTTTTTTGAGTATTAAATACAAGGGGTGGTCATAAAGTCATTACAAGGGATGGATGACTTGCTGGATTCCACTTTTATAGAAGTCTTCTTTTTGGCTTTGAGGAACTGCTCTTCCTCGAAGATGACCTCGTCATTTTCTTGAAATGCCTTCCACGAAGTGGGTTCCTCAAATGAGGTAGGAGGAAGACTTTATTTGGGGCCAGGTCGGGTGAATAAGACGGATGAAGCTGTATTTCGAACCCCAGCTGCGCTGCAACGTGCATGGCCTCATGTGCGGAATGTGCTGATGCATTGTTGTGCAGAAGCCTTTGGACACCTTGCCTCGCCAGTTTGACTTGATGGCCTCCCGTAATTTCCGCAGGAGATCCCGATAGTACTCTATCATGATTGTCTTGCCTTTTGCGCATAGTCCATCAAAACAACCTCTCGTGAATCCCAAAAAAATGAGGTTCATCTTCCATGATTGTCTGGCCGCATAGGGACTGTCTCGTATGATAGGGCATTGTCACCATAAACGGCTACTAACTCCTCATAGATTTTTTGACGACGTTCCTTTTCAAATACAGGAAACTTATCATGGCTCACATCTCCAATTTTTTGACGGGGTACGCCATGTTGCTTTTGACACCCTGGGGTCATTTAGCAGTACAGCACCAAACGCTCGAGGGATGTCATGTTGATTGTAATGACCGCCCTTCTTATTTAAATTGATTCTGTTTTAATTACATAATGAATATTTATTCCCATTTCAAAAATAAATTATAAAATTTGTCATATAGTATCATTTATTTGATATACCATCAATGAGAGGAATTATCGGCTCTTTTTACTACAGTGTAAGGCGATTTTTTTTTTTCAAAGTGAAAAATATATATTTCTCCGTATAGTAAATGCATGTTTGATGACTTTCTGGATTTATATTTAATACTGTATAGAAGGAATTTCTAAAGCGGTCTTTAGAAGGAATTGTAAATTAGGAATATGGGCTTATGTATTTTGATTTAATTTTTTTTCATAAGGTGATTCAAAGTAGAAAACAAGAACAGGATTATTTAGAAGAATTAATTCAAGGAAAAACAAACAAGTCAATTAAACCGACAAAGGGAATTCTTATGACTTTAAAAACGCAAAATAAACGCATTAAGTTGCAAACAGCTGTTGAAAATGCTCATCCATATTACTTTTCCAATCCTACAAAGGTAAGTGAAAATATAAAAATAATATTTATAATTTAGACTGCGAAAAATTAAAATCATTTATCAGTATGTATAGATTTTGCTGAAATATTGTAATGTCTTCTATTCCTAAAACAATATTTAAAATCTGTCCCTTTCTCTCTCTCTCAACTGAAATTTTAAGAATTTTTTGTTATAGGGGTTATGATATAGGCCCTATGTAATAACAATAAATTACCCGGGCCCCCGGCGGGGAGGGGATGGAAAAGTAGCAGAAGCCCCGAGTTCATCTATTTTTAACCTTTTTTCTGGATTTTTGGTCCCCCCCCCCCCCAAGTTTTTTAAACAAAAAATTAATTTTCTCAAACATAATACCGGTATTTAGAAAATGAAAAAGAGCCATTTCTTCTTTCCTTTCTCATCATTTCCACTCAAATGGTACATCACATGCCATATGTTGCCATAGTTCCAAGGAACAAGTTGCAATTGGAAATTAGCCACCCCCACAAGTCTGACCCTATTGGGGCAATTTGCCCAATCATCGTAGTAATGTTAATCTTGCCTAGAGGAACCTGCATACTGAATTTCACTCCTTTACATATCTAAATCCACATAGACCTTTTGGTCCCGTCTAACTCCTACCCTCATAACTCCGACCCCAGTAGGCCAATCAAATTACAGAGTAAAGAAGGACATGCCCATGGTAAGCTGTGTTTTGAATTTTAACTTTCTACTGAAATAATTAGAAGATATGAAGGGGACAGACTGACATTGTGAAATTAATAAGTGCTCTATTTTTCTGCTACTTAATAAATAAAATGTGATTAATCAGTAGTCTGATAATAAGATTAGTAATTTCAAAAATTGGAGTTAATGCTCCAAACATAAGGTAAGATATTAATGGGAAAAAATGGAAGAAATAATTTTTCAAACCAGGAGTCATTAGTACGTATCACTCTCATCTCTGCTAACTGGGCTATTGCGGACACGAGACAGCAAGGCTGTCTCCCAGTGTCCTAACGACTACGAAGTGTTACGATAGTCCAATAAGTAGAGGCGAGCAGTGTGATACTCATAGTCCCTGGTTTGAATCAGTATTGTGGAATTTTTCCTTTCATAATAGTAAGATGTTAAAATTGTAATGTTTATTGGTATGGCATAAGTACATATTAATTTTATTATGATGTGCAGTATTTCATCTCTTTCTTTAAATGAAGCATTTAATTTAGTAAAAACATTGCCTATCTCTTTATTCTGACAATGAATAAAACAACGCAAATGCCCATTTTAAATAGAATAATTTTGGTATACATGTACCCAGAAAATTACAATTTAAATATCTTATTATTATTTTTCAAGATATTGTGTGCTCTGTCAGTCCAGGGCTTCACAACTATTTGCAGCAATGCAATGTAACTAGCAACATTCATTCAAAGACCTTGTGGAAAGAAGTGGGGTGGCACGACATATCCTTTGTTTCTCATCACAGATGTGGTAAACTAAGTGTGTATGACATTCAAGGGATCCGCACATAAACATTTGTTGTTTCGCTGGTTTACCTTTTGGTCCTGATTAAAATTTTATTTCATTGGAAAAAGAACAGAGCATGCCAGGGTTCTTCAGATGTTTGACCTTGTTTAATAAGGTACGGATCACATCTTTGCTCTAAGGCAAATCTTTGAGAAATCCTGGGAGTATGCAAAAGAGGTCTACGCTTGCTTTGTGGACCTCGAAAAAGCATATGACAGAGTTCCTCGGGAGAAGCTCTGGCAAGTGTTGCAAGAGTATGGAGTGGATGGGCAATTACTGGTTGCTATCATGTCTCTGTACGAAAGCCCTGAGATGTGTGTCCGGATAAATGGCATTAAGTCAAGACCGTTCACCGTGGGTGTTGGACTCCGCCAAGGGTGCGTACTGTCGCCCATCTTGTTCATTATCTTTATGGACTGGATAGACAGGGGCAGCCGAGGCGATGAGCGTGTTTGTGTGGGCGACTGCCTGGTGGAGAGGTTGCTCTTTGCTGACGACCTTGTCCTCCTTGGGTCTTCTCGCACGAACCTTCAGCATGCACTAGACCGGTTTGCAGCCAAATGTGAAGAAGCTGGGATGAAGATCAGTGTGGCTAAAACCGAAGTTCTGGTTCTTTCAAGACAGCCTGCTCAGTGTGCTCTCCATGTTAGGGGAGCCTCATTGAGACAGGTGGAGAAGTTCAAGTATCTCGGGATTGCATTCACGAGTGATGGACGGCAGGAGAAAGAATTGGATGCTCGGATCGGTGCAGCAAGCTGTGTCAGACGTGAACTGTGGCGATCCGTGGTAACGAAACGAGAGCTGGGTGAAAAAGCCAAGCTCTCCGTCTTCAAATCTATCTTTGTCCCCATTCTCACCTATGGTCATGAGGCTTGGGTAATGACCGAAAGAGTGCGATCGCGGGTACAAGCGGCCGAAATGAGATTCCTGAGAGGTGTGGCAGGTGTTACCCTACTAGATAGAGTGTACAGCAGCACAATAAGGGAATCTTTAGGTGTTGAGCCGCTACTTCTCCGCATTGAGAGATCTCAGTTGCGCTGGTATGGCCACGTGATACGGATGCCGCAAACTAGTCTTCCTAGGCAGTTGTTATTTTCCAAGCCGGTGGGTAAGAGACCAAGGGGTCGGCCTAGAACCAGGTGGCTAGACTACCTGGAGAATCTGGGTTCGAGTCGCTTGGATATTACCAGGGAGGACATGCGCCTGATGGCGGAAGATCGCGATCGCTGGAGATCCTCCATAGGGCTGCTGCCCCCGCGACCCTAACGGATAAGCGGGTTTGAAAAGTAAGTAAGTAAGTAAGTAAGTAATAAGCAGTTTGCTCGAAGCAGCCGTTGTTCTTGTGTTTTCACCGACACAAACTGCCCCTTCCTCAAAACATATGACTCATAACAAAGGTTCTCATGCACTACAGTGTGGATTGTGCCCTCGGGAACCTGGAGATCTCGAGTGATGGCTCTGATGGACATTTCTGGTTTCGCATCGATTAGCTACAGGCGACACATGTCCGCCTGAGGCTTACAACTCTTTCTGAACTGTTCACAATGATCTGGCAACACTAAAAAATGTTGCGATTTCAATATCACTGTGCTGTACGTCTAGTGCAAAGATCACGGTGTGTCTTTTCATTTCTTGTGTTAGCTGATAGTCACTGTTGATGCTCTGTAAAGATGGAGTACAGCTATTAGTGTACACAAAATTGCAGGTGCTCAATTCCATGTCCTCAAATACCCAATCAATATTTATAATATGTCCTGACATTGCCAAAGCATAAATACTCCGATATCTTTTTTTCAACCTATTACATATATTTTGTATTATCTGTGCTCTTTTTTTTTGGGGGGGGGGGTTATTTTTTTTTCGTCATTAGTTCGAATCATTGGGAGCAGATTGTATGGGCTTGAAATTGTGCAATTTAGATTCCACGAGTTAGTAATTGAAATTTTTGTGGTGATTGTAACAATTCTCCAATATTTGGTATACATGTACAGTATATTTTAAGAGTGGCAAAATGAAAGGAAAACTTTCATGGCCTGAAACAGCATTGCCAGATTTGGTAATTTTTTTAAAGTGCTTGTCCTTGTTTTCATTGTTTTGTGCATTGTTTAATTTTTATTAATAATGTCCAACAAAGGACAAGGGCTTTAAAAAAAATTACCAAATCTGTCAACACTGGCCTGGAATCAAAGCAACAAACCAGATGCTTATGGTCTTTGGTTCAATCCTTGATTGCAGAGTTTTTCTTTTCATTTTCCTTTCTTAACCAAGAGAAATATAAAATGAAACATTTTCCACTTTGAGCCCTCACATTAGCATCAAAGAAACAATTGTCATCATTAACGTGTTACAGAGTATGACTTTTAATTGTAAGACGAGACAGTTTAATTATCCCCCAGCCCTCTTTTTTTTTTTAATAAAAAAAAAATTAAAAAATTTTTGGTTTCCAGTTGTCGCAGTTGGGAATTAAGAAAGCACTTTTAGGAATTTCCAGTGAAAATGCTGAAAACTTTGTTTTTCAAAGTGAATTCTTCACAAAAGAGGAACTTGAAGCTGCATCCATTAAATTGCCAGAAGGCACTTTTGCTGTTTTAAATAAAAACAATGCACTTAGTAAAGAGGAGATCTACAAGTAAGTTTCTATCCAAATTTTTATAAATAGCTAATAATAATTAAGTTTGCTCTTACTTTTTAATGGGACATTATACGAGGGGTGTCAAGTCAAATCAAATTGGGACTTTTGCGTTTAGAAAATAGAAGATCAAATTTCAAGGAGTGGACACAGCATTTATTTTTCAACATAGGTCCCTGCTACAGTTATGCACTTATCCCAACGTTTAACTAATGCCTGGAAGGCGTTCGCATAGAAAGATTTATCAGTATGTGTGAACCATCTTAGGACAGCCTGTTTCACTATGTCATCAGTGCTGATATGCTGAATGCTGAGAAACTGTTTTGAGGCCCAAAGAGGTACAAATCACTCTGAGCAAGATCTGGGCTGTAAGGAGGATGTGGCACTTTTGTGATTAAGCCAGGCCGTTTTTTTTTTTTCCACAGGTACATATGCACATCATTCAGGCTGAATTGAAGCATGCTGCCCTAGGATGATGCAGATGTACTGACAAATCTTTCTATGAAGATGCTCTCTAGATATTAGTTAAACGTTGGGATAAGTGCATAAATGTACAGAGGGTCATTTCTCCTTAACTTAGCCAATTTTGGATGATTGTCACTTCACATGAAGCCCTTTTTTCACCACCGATTATATTCAATGTGTTTTCCCTGATTCCTGGCAATAGCCTGGCAGCATAAATTTCCATGCTAGCAGATTTCTTTGCAGGATGCTGAGAGTAATTTCGTCCTATACCTCCTTGCACACATTCCTAAGTCCATCAATGATTTTGGGGCAATGCCTTCCGGAACCCCTTTTGAGAAGGCCAAATCCACAAAAGTCCATAAGGGAGGTGTCAGGTGACTTGAGGTATCTTCTTTCATTTGTGCCATGAAATTCTGTGTTAAGCATGCCGTGTGGCTGGATGCCTTATCTTGATGAACACAAACTTTGTTGCTCTCTTCTCCTTTACCACAATCTGTGAGGTAAACCCATGCTTCATCCAACGTGAGAACAAACCGCCATTTCTCGCCCGCAAGATAGCCTTCATAGAGTTTGCAAGCATTGGTTTTGCGTTCATGGGCGTGATTTTCATTAAGAGCATGAACTCTGGCTTTATGGAACTTGTGCAGGCTTAAGTTATGTTTAATTATGTGGTTTACTGTTGAAGCAGATGTTCATGCCTTCTGAGCCATGGCCTTCTATGTCGGAGGGTTTTCTGTGCTACCATCTTCCTGATCTTTTTGACCGTGTCATGCAACGGCTAGGTTGGGGTTTCTTCTGAGGTGAGCTTGTTGGAATGCCCGAATTACGTATGTCAGCCAGAATGTAGTTTTCAGCAGCCTTCGATAACGAAATTCCTTCCGCCTTGCACTGTTGCACGATGCATATGGGACTAAATTCTGTCTTGGAAAGCGCTCATACGTACCCTCTGCAAATATCATTAATTTTTCTAGTCATGCTGGGAATTTTCTGCACTCGTTTCCTGAACAAATATTTAAGGAATACCCACTGATTTACAAAGGCTCAGGTGCATTCCATTGCGGAGAAGGGGTGTTCAAAATCGGCTAAGTTAAGCAGAAATGATCTTCCATAGCAAGGGAGTATGTTGATAAATAAATGCTGTGTCCACTTCTTGAAATTTGTTCTTATATTTTATAAACGCAAAAGTCATGGTTTGACTTGAATGCCCCTTGTATATTTTGTGTACAATCATGCAGACATTTATTCTTATACACACACTTTTGGTTTACACGTGTTATTTACCTTTTTCTCTCTCCTTGCACAATTGGAGATTTTAGGTAAATATAATTTTAATGATTTAATTTTAAAGTATTAAAAACTTAACTTTTTTTAAAGTTCTTTTCTAGCTATTCCAAGTGTAGATCCTCGTTTAATAAGTCGAGAATGGGTTTTCAATCATTATAGATGGATTATATGGAAATTGGCATCTTTGGAAAAAGCTTTTCCATCTCACTTTGCTAATAGGTTAATTGATTTTTTTTTCTTCTTCTTAATTTTTAAAATATAAAGAATACGTTATTTTAATTTTCTGTTGAGGTCAGGAAACTGGATGGGGATGACAGTTTGTTTCTCTTCAGAGATTTTGAAATAACTTTGTTCATTGATACTTTGCACATTATAAATTTAAATATATTTATACGTTGTGTAATTGAAAGGATAACCTTGATTAAGATGGGGAAAATTCTCAAATGACTTTTTAAATTACTTCATAAAACAATATATAGTGGAACCTCGCTTCTGCAGACACCTTCAGGACCGAACCTAACTGTCCTGTTAAGTGAGGTGTCCGGTATAATGAAACTGGCATTTTGTGATGCAAATTTTATCGCCGGACAATTGTAACCAAACAATGATTTGTTGATTTACTTCATTGATTTATTCTTTACTTATTATTAACTTTACATGCGTGTATAAAATAACAACAATAAATAATATTTATTTAATTAAGAAGTCTGTAAGTTTAGATTTCTTTAGGGATATTTTCAGCAGATTTTAATTAATTCCACACGTTCCTTCAGCGACAGACACTTTATTTTCTCATCATGATACTGTAACTGTAAGAGATGTAATTTATTAAGAAATACTGTAAGAAACAGATTTTGGTTGCTAAAAAACTAAGAAAGTTCCTACCTTATCATCTACCTTTTGCCTATGTCATCGGACAATCAAACAGTGGAGTGACCTTATCCATTCCTTTTATTCATTTATGCAGAGGCGGCATTAAAAATATGTGGATGCTAAGGCAATCATGTCTGTATGGGGCCAGAGTACCGCAAACCTCAAGCCCTGGGTCGTGTGGATGATTCTCATGACACTCCCAATGTCCCTTCTGCATTTAGGATATTGTACGTGGGAATAAAATTAGCCCTTTCGGTGGTCGAGAGCACCAAGACCAACGAGTCTCATGATCAAATAGCATTGAGGGCATGGATGTGTGTGCTTTTGTCTCTATTAAAAAGCTTGAAAGATCAAACAAAGCCTCAGTGGTTTAAATAGATGCAATGGTTATTTAACATCCTCGACGCCGAAAAGGTAAAATAAACGAAAAGATATATAGAATAAAATTTTATACAGTATTTAAGATTTTATTCTGAGAATTAAGTTAGACTTGAGATAGTGTTTTCGAGTTTATTATTTTATTGTAAATTTATAAAATTGTTCGTAGGTGTTTAACTGTTGATCAAGTCATGATGCAGATGAAATTTCGTTATGACCGTGAAATCGATTGTTCTGAACGTTCGTCAATAAAGCGTATTTTAGAAAGAGATGATAATCCAGGAAAAACATTAATTCTTTGTGTTGCTGCATTTATTACCAAGGACAATTATGATGCTGAAAAAACAGATGGAACTAAACTTCTTAGCAAGGTACTGTAATAATGGCATTAAATAATAATATTACACTAGAATCTCGATTATCCATCACTCGATTATTTGTGACATTCTATTATCCTTCAAAGTATTCTGATGATGATGATGACGACATGGTTGGTTTTTATCGAAGACTCACAGTTGTGGTGGTTAAAAAATTTTTTTCTCCTTTATAGACATTTTCATTATGCATTTATTATAAAGCATTTCAGAATCTATGATATGATAAAGATAACATACAACGCCTTGACTTAAATGCTTATTGAATCTAGAATATTTTGAATTTTGTATTGTATTAAAATATTAAAGTGGATAAAAAAAGGATATGCCGATGAAATATGAGGTGCGAACAAAAAATTCCGGGACTGGTTCATTTAAAGAGAAATTAATTTATTTAAATACATTTACACAGTGTCCCCTTCAAATTAACCCCCTTGCGAAGCCATTGAATGAGTCCAGCATTCCAGTCACTTCAGGAATGTGTTCTGGAAGTCTTTTTCTTGAAATGAGCCAAGCACCTTTTGTGATTAGCACTGGATCTGCCCAATCGTATCAAAATGGCGACCTTTCAACTGGATCTTCATTTTCGGAAAGAGGGCAAAGTTTGCGGGAGCAAGTTCTGGTGAATAGGGTGGATGTGGAAGCAAAATCATGTTGTTTTTCGCAGAAACTCACGTATGAGGAGAGCTCAGTGAGAGGGTGCATTGTGGTGGTGGAGATCCAGCTTTTTCATGCCACAGATCTAGTCGCTTTTGCTAAACATCCTCTCTCTGATTGCTCATTGCTCGAATTTGCTTGTTTCTCAAATTTAATGTCCACTATAAAATCACAGACAACCAAACGCAGGTGGTCACAATAGCAGTATTTTCTCAGCCCCCCAATGTGCATGAAACAAAATCCTTTGAAAAGCTGATTTATGAATGTAGGACTATAATTTACTGTATTTGTGGATTTGTGCTGCAATATGTGCAACCAGTTCTCGAACTTTTTGATCGCATCTCGTAGAAGAATCTTATTTCACTTTAGTTTAGTGTTTTTGGTGTTCTTATGATATCTAAATAGAAAACTGTTTATTTTTGTTTTTGACACGTTATTTTATGATTCCTTAATAGAGTGAAGTTTTGTTAGAACTGACGGATGGGTGGTATAGTGTTCCTACAGTAATTGATGAGCCATTGCAGATATTAATTAAAAAAAAGAAAATCAACATTGGAGATAAGTTAATAATTCATGGTGCTGAGTTAATTGGATCGCTGGATGCTTGTACGCCTTTAGAGGTAATAATTTATTGCTTTGAAAAATTGTTTTATGCTTCTATTCAGTTCTAGGCAACTTTTTTATTATCTTCGTTGTTTTGTCATATACACAGTGCATTCATTAAGTTCTGGAACTACATAAAAAAAAAAAATTGAAATACGAGAAAAATGAATTTTATTGAATTAATTTTCTCTCTATATTCCTTACCTTCCACTCACCAAGGATCTACCATGAAATCCCACTCAGAATGGCCATCGCTTTCCTCTCGATCAATTCCACATTTTCAAAACATTTCTTTTTAATATGGATTTAAGCTTAGGGAAGAACATGAAGTTCGAATGTCGGAAAAATACGGAGGGTGTTCGATGACTGTCACTTTTTTATTTTTTCGCTAAAAAGCTGATGGAAAAGAATTGACGAATGCGGTGGAACATTATCATGCAGGAGAAACCATACACTGCCTCCCACAGTTCTCTTCATCTAATGTTTTGACAGTACCGGTCTTTTAAAATTTTGATACTTCTTTGTTTGGCTAGCAACGAGCACACAACTTAAACATTTTCAATGGTGGGATGCCCTTCTTTCGGATCATCTTCCAGCTCAACTTTTGTCATTTCCATAGGCGGTTTGTTCCTTTGGAACATTTTCATAGCCATTTTACATTTATAACAAAACTTGATAGTTGACTTTTTACCGTATATACAAAAGTGAGAGAAAAATTCACAACGTCGCTACTAATTGTGTACTACTCAAAATGCTACAAAATAATTGCATGCTGTCAACGAGACAATGTTTAAATAATTCCATAGTTTTTCTAGAGATGGTGCCACCAGAATGTTTTATAAAAAAATCAGCCCTGGAACTTTCTGAATGCACTGTCTGCATTTTTTGAAGTAGACTTAAATTAAACATTTTGGTAATGACTGAAGTTTTCCTTTTGGTTAAGCAATTAACTTTGATTATGCTAACAATGTGACATTTGTTGTTTGTACACTTGAAATAAAATTAGGCTAAACACTGCCTAAGCAGACGGTATTGGTGTATATATTCCCACACAGTCAATGATAAGCTTGTGTAGTTTATTACTTTTCAAAGATGATTATTAAGAAAATTGTTTATTATACAGCAAAAGCTGGTTATAATGATCTCGGTTATAACGAAATTCCAGGTATTACGAAGTAATCTTGTAGACCTGTCAACAACATAAGATTTTTTGTACTATTTAAATCCGATATAATGAACCAAAATATCGGTTATAGCGAAGTTTTTCTCTACCTTCAACGTTTCTCTTATTAATTTTGTTCATGAAGGGCCTTTAAAAGGTGCTCAGTTAAGCCCATTGATTAGCTATTGGCCAAAAACAATAGCCAGTCATTGAAGACAACATTGAATGGAGGCACGAACACTTCCCAAGAAGCAAAATTGGCATTCAAGACTTTCAACATTGTTTTTAATTGGACAATAAAATGTTCCGGATGACGTCTTTAATGATTTTTCACCTTAAAACGTTATTCAAAAAACGAAGTCAACTTTAATGCATTAGTTTGCCAAAATAATTTTGTAATTTATATAGATACAAGTTATTTGCTTTATTCATGAAGGTAAATAAAAAGAAATTACAAATAAATATTGTAAAATATGTTATTTTAAATTGTATTATGTTTCTGTGCAGTAAAATGAAGGAATGTGTGATATTGTATGCGAATATGTTAACTTAATGGAAGGAGTTGGAGTTTAGAGGTATGAGGAAGAGGGGGATCGTTATAACAAACATCGGATAAAATGAAGCAGGGTTTGTTTTAGGAAAAAAAAATATTGAGTCCCCGGGACCCCATGCTTTTAAATTATTGAGTCCCCTCATATTTATTTAGCGTCCCCTTTGAAAAAAAAAATTTAACAAAACGAAGAGTATGATCACAAAATGATTTTATTGCTATACTTTGTAAATTTGTTGTTTACAGATAAAAATTTATGCAAATTTATTTATAAGTGAATTTGTACATAAGATCATTTTCGTCTTTTTTTTCCTCTTCATTAAATACTTCAACAACTTTTGTAAACATTTCATTATTTGATTGGGGGTAAATTGAATTAATTTTTATAAAACTTAATCTATCTAATGTCTCCTCACACATTTTATTTCTAATTAGATTTTTAATAATATTTTGAATTGAAAAAACTGTATTTCTTGCATATAACAAACTTTCCATAAAACATTTCTTCATTGAAAGTAATCGGAGCGATTCAATATGATCGACGGTTTTCGCATGTCTTGCTACCATTGAATGTTGGAAATTAATAGAACCTTTGTACGTGGCAAAGTGTTTTTTTGGCTAGTTTTAATACCAGAAGCTGTACAGACTGTACACTTCATTGACGATGTATCTTTGTCAAATTTCAACCATGAATATTTTTTTAACCAATCAGTCTGAAATCGTCGTCGCTTCTTACTAGGATTTTCACCCGTACTCGTTCCCTCTTGAGAATCCTCCGTGGAATCGGAATCGCGTTCATTTATAACAGTTCTTTCTATTATTTCACTGGCAGTTGAATTATTATTACTGTCAATCGACGATGATTGTGATGAAATTTCTCCTTGATTATTTTTCTTATGAAAAAAAATCTGTCAAAACTCTAGGCCTCTTATTACACGCCATGCTGTAAGTAGCGGTAGGCAGTTTGATGTGCTTTCACTGCTTAATTAACAAACCATGACTGCTTCATGACGATAAGACAAACGCGAGGCCAACGAGATAACAAGGCCTGGAAGCGAAAAAGTCACCTGACCAACTGGGTTCTAGCAACAATCCAACCTTCATTGTCTCCATCTTGGATGTTAACAATCAGTGTTTTTCCTTTTGTTGGAAACAATCAAGATTGGATTGTTGCTAGCACCCAGTTGGTCAGGTGACTTTTTCGCTTCCCGAGGCGATTCTTTATCTCAGCCGGATTTGCCAGCCAGCTGGTAGAGACACCTCAAAGATGACGTCATCGGATAGAATATCAAGAAGAACGCTAGGCTGTAACAATGATATGACGTCATCACCTGGTGTCAATGTTTAGCCGGCTGACGAAGCAGCTAAGATAAAGAACCCGCCTCAGGCCTTGTTATCTCGTTGGCCTCGAGACAAACGAATATGACGTCGAAGAGCACATGTTATGTCTTAGCCAATCAGCTTTAAAAAAATGCACCAATCATAGGGACTTTTACAATTTAGCTCGGACTAGTAAAGAAATCCACCCAAATGAATTTTAGCGTCTTCTTGGACGCTAAATAATTTCAAAATGGCGTCCAACTAATAAGTTTTAGCGTAATTTACGCTAAATTTAGCGTTAACGTAAGCCCTGATGAAGTAAAAATTATGGTCCCTTGTACTTCGTTATAATGAGCAGTTGTAATAAGAAGAGATATAAAAACTCTTTTTAAATTCCAATTAAGACTGGGTATTCATTCTTTTAGAGCCTCAGAAATATATCATAATTTTTGGATTATAATGCATGCATTATACAATAAAAAAGTTAAAGAAATCGTCATTGTGCAATATACAAAAGTGCGCATGATATTCTGATTTTTGTGTGAAAATTCCAAGCTCTAGGTGAAAATTTCTTTATTCTAAAAAAAAAATAATACGCAGTTCTTAATTCAAAATTCAATACACTTCATCGTGAGTCGTCATATCGAGTGCAATGCACTTGTATGGGATGCTAAGATCTAAGCCAATGGGCACTCAAGGCCAATTGTGTTGATTGTTGATAGCAACGCAAGCCCTATATAAACTGAAACTGAAAGGAATTTCAAAAGGAATTCACATTCTACACTTCACAGCATAAGTAATTAAGTAACCATTCTGATTATGAAGGATTTGAATAATAAACTTTTATTTTGTAATATGATGATCATTTTTTCTTTACAATAATCTGGGTGCGCATTATAATCCAAAAATTACGGTATCTGAAATTATGTTAAATTTTACTTTTTAATGTTTTTTTTTTTTTTTCCCCTTTTCCTTCGATAATTGTAATAATTGTTGCCAACAGAGACCAGCTGATGTAATGCTAAAAATTAGTTGCAATTCTACACGCCGAGCTCGTTGGTATGCCAAACTTGGATATTATTCATCATCTATGCCTTTTTCCATTTCTATTTCTTCAATTGTTCCAAATGGAGGGAAAATTACAAGTTTCAGTGCTGTGATTTCAAGAATTTATCCTATTCAAGTAAGATATATTAAATAACTAGCATTTTTAATCTTTAATAACATTTCATGCACAATATGTGAATGGCTGAATATTATTACGTATATACATTAGCCAAATTTTTGGAGAAATTTTATTTTCACTTCCATCTGAAAGTGGGACTGCTGTTGATTTGGCAAACGGTTTAATGGTACTGTATCAATATGGTAAATATATAGAATTGCGAGTGATACAAATGAAACAAAATACCTATAGGCACATAGTTGTCTTGAAGTTTGATACAGATGTCCCCACCGGTTCACGAGATGATGACTATCCTGGATGAAGAACCTCCAGAATTGGCCATGGAACCATTCTTCAATGGCAACCAAGCCCTCAGCATTTTATGCAAATTGCTGTCCTTTCAGAGCTTTCTTAAGTCAATCAAAAACATGGTGTCACAAGCTGAGAGTCGGGGCTAGATGGGGAATGTTCAAGAACTTCACATCTAAATCGCTGCAACAAATCTTTGCATGAGTAACCATATAAGGGTGGGCATTGTCATGCAACAGAATAACCCCTTTAGACAACATGCCACATCAACGATTATTGATTGCTGTTTTCAGTTTGTGTAAGGTGGTCCAATAGCTGACTACGTTTGAATGCATCCATGATCCAAATGGTTGCCGGTGGCCTTCCTTCCATGCTCACTAAGCCAACTGGTGCATTCTGACAATACCGCCTGCCTTCCTACACTTCAGGGAGCTCTCTCGATGTGTACGCAGCATTCTGCCTCTTCAAGCGAGGGTGCACTCACGACATCCCCATTTTCATTTGGGTGATCCTTATACAGGGTGTCTACAGGTCACGAAAGTCCCAAAAGAGTCACGAAACTGGAAAATGGTCACGAAAAAGTAGCGAAATTATAAAATGGGTCACGAAAATTCCGAGTCGCAGAATTAAAATTTGGTCATGGAAAAAATCTGCTCACTCCAGTCTGGGAAAAATTCTTAAAAAGGTTTTTTTGACATTAAAAATAATTAAATTAGGTCATGAAATTTTTTTAAGAGGTCCCCAAAAAGTCACTAAATTGACTTTCAGAAACTCTGTAGACACCCTGTTATATGTTGGTGGTTATGATGATGATGACATATTTTTTATTTTGAGATATTTAGACTTTAGCATTTGTGTGGCCTAGAAACTTAGCAGGGACAGACACTGATTGGAAATTAGGGCACCCCTCATCAAAAAATAGGATAATGGCAGAATAGGGTATTTGTTTGCCATTTTAATGATTTGACATTTTTGATTGCTTCTTTGCCATTCCAGAAACACAAATAATTTGCAAAAAATGATGCCTGCAGTGTTGACACTATGATTCTAATGTTACAAACCACAAGGGCAAGTTTGTAGTTAAGGAGGGAGTGTATATGTTAAAATAAAACAGGATACAAAAAATTACAGCATGGCACAATGAAAACAGGCAGGGCGTTATTTTTTTTGTTTTTGTTTTTATTTTGATTGTTTTGTTTTCTTTTGTTTTTTGACAAAACATAAATACATGTCAATGAGAATGCATCGTTACTTTTTAATATAATCCCGTCTGTTCAATGCATGTTATTCTGATGGCACCCACATAACACGACCCACAATCCAGGCATGTTAACTTGTATACTCCGCAACGTATATTCTTGTCATCATCAGGCTTCTTAGCATTTGCTAAACGCTTCAAGGGACATAGACACTTGCAGATGAATAGTGGCGGTAAAAATGAGAACTGGATGTGCCGATTGACAAAACAATGACAATTCTGAAGAAGGCCAAAACCCAGAAACCGATCCTTATCTCCTTGAAAACCCGGAGTTTTTATTAAATAATCAAACCACCTTTGAAAAAGATCTAATCCTGGACATTACAAACGGATTCCAGAACAGCGACAATAGGAGATGATGTCACGATTAGCTCTCTATTCGGTTCGGCTTGTAGTCTGCCAATCAGAGTTTGTTTCTATGTACTATAAATCCCATACTTGTGGTCAAGAAAACTTTGTAGTTGTATAGCCTGTAAAGATGATGTAAATTGAAATGCATTGGCAGTTAAAATACTCTTATTGCTTATCTGGGACTTGTGTTTTTTTGTTTTTTCTTTTTCGTTTTGTCTTTAACAATACTGGACAGCATGGATATTATGAATAATAATAGTTGTAATTATATGACACTTAAACTTTGACTGAATTTGATTTGTTGAATGCGTTTATTTCTATTCTTTTCTAAATTAGTTTTTAGAAAAATATGATGGGTTGAGTGTTATTAGAAATGTAAAAGCTGAAACTGAAGCAGCTGCTCAGTTTGAATATTACTGTCAAAAGCAATATGAAGATATTTATAATGAAATATTACAGCGCTTTGAAAAATCAGCTTTCAATGAAGGTAGATATATTTAATTTATTAGTTTAAAGTAGGAGTTTGTGTTTGGATTTCTTGTAATCGTATATTGTATATTGTTAAGTTCCAGAAGTATCCCTGTCATCTTATAAAAAAAACAGTGAAGAAACCAAAGATGACCAGTCCTCATTTTCCCAGATTCTAAGTCAAGTGAGATATTAATGAATTTTTATTTTTTATTTTTTCAAAACTGGGCCTATTTGCATTTGCATAAGAAAAGATGACTGTGCAAAATTTTATGTGTGATGGGCCTTAGGTAATGGGGATAATTTCAAAAAGTTAGGAAAATTGAAATTTGCAAGCACTATTTAAGCATTGAAGAGAAGAATTGGCAGTAGGTCAACTTTATTGCAGAAATATGAGGAGACTGGTGCAACCAAAAATACACGATTTGCACAGAAAAATGAAGATGAAGTACGGTAATAACGCCGCAGCAATGGATAGGCCGCAGGGCTGAAATTCATCTTTTTCTAAAATAAAAATGTAAGATTCGCTGCAGCGATAGTTACGCCGCACCTCCCCTCCCACTTTATGATAGATGTGTAAAAGTAAATGAATTGGCTAAATTTAAGAGCAATATATATTTAATATTTGCAAAATTAATCAAATACATAAAAATTGAACTTCAAGAATGTTTTTGCACCTTGGAGAATGGTTTACAATATTGGCAATACCACAATAGATATATGAATATCCTACCCTATTTGAAACCTTCAAAATCAGAATGAAAAACAAAAGTCAAATATTCTTCTTGAAGATTCAAACATTCTTCTTCATTTTGTTTATTTTCATCATTATTGTTTTGACCGTAATGATGTTTTTAACATTGTTCTGACCATGTAATATTAATCATTGATATTTTATTTTGACCAATTACAATAAATTGCAAAATATTTTTGCAAGACTACAGTTCTTATTATAAATATTTTTTTATTGTTTTTTAGGGATCTTTTACTTCTACTCAGATTGCAACACTTACAGATCTTCATTTCAAGTTACAAGAAAAGAAAAGACAAAAATTTGAATCGGAGTTTCAAAATTTGCTTAAGGAGAAAAAGGCAGAAGGACTTGTAAGATCTGTTTAATTCATTCCTTCTCTCATGTTAAACTATTTTACATCTTTCATAAACGAGGGAGAATCAAACGAAAACCGCAATTAATTTTATTCCACTATTTTACTGCAGGGAGAATATCTGCTTGTACATTATTTTTCAAAAGTTCAATGCACTTACACCATTGGACAGGAAGTGCTTCAATACCGGGTAAGAAAAAGTTTTTTGGTTGACGCTGTAGCCACTCGTGCACCGCCGATTGGACATCTTCATCAGTCTTGAACTTCTGCCCTCCAAGGTGCTCCTTTAATGGACCAAAAATATGGTATTCTGACAGTGCCAAATCTGGCGGTATAGCGGATCTGGCAGGCACTTGAAATGTAGCCCGTCGATTGATTCCATAGTTGCATGAGCTGAATGAGGATGGGCATTATCATGTTGAAGCAAAACACCTGCACTCAGCAATCCCCTTCGCTTTGTGCATATTGCTGGCTTCAAATGGTTCTTGAGAAAGTCGGAGTAGTTGGCACTGGCCACTGTGGTACCTGAGGGCATGTAGTGCTCCAGAATAGGACCATGCTTATCCCAGAATGAATTCAACACGAGTTTCCCAGCAGAGGGCTGTCTGCAAAATTTCTTTGGTTTCGGTGAAGAAGAATGTCGCCATTCTTTCCTTACACGTTTTGTCTCCGGTTGAAAATGCTGCATCAAACTTTCATCCCCAATGACAATCCGAGGTAGAAAATCCTCTCCCCCCTCTTCATAACGCCTAAGCAGCTCTTGACATGCATCAACCCGACGATCTTTCAGGTCCTGCGTCAGCTGTCGAGGAACCAATCTGGCGGATACTTTTCTATAGTGGAGTTCATCATGCACTTTTCTATGTGTTGTACTGAACCGAAGCTCATCTGTAACAAGGAAGGCACTTCAACCAGGGTGACACACCGATTTTCTTGAATAAGCTGATCTGCTGCTGCTGTAGACTCCTTTGTCACAACCCGATGAGCCTGATCCGAACGGGGAGCATCATTCAACAAATTCGTACCTTCTGTAAATTTCCTGCACCACTCGTAGACTTGCCGCTGTGACAGACAAGTGTCCCCATACTGTGTCTTCGATCTCGGATGAATATCAACCGGTTTCGCACCTCCACTCCATAAAAATTGAATAACTCCACGCTGTTCCTCCTTGGTGCAACTGCGTAGTGGTGCCGTCATCTTGAATCCGCTGTTACTCAGCTCCAAGCTCACCTACCGACACTGCTTCGTACTACCAGCTCAGAAAGACGTCAAGGACTGTGTCTGCAAATTTCCAAACACCTAAAAAGAAAAAAAGATTTTTAATGGCACTATTGCAGTTTTCATTTGATTCCCCCTCGTAAAAACTCTACGATCAGATGCACAATTTATTTTTATAACTCAACTGTAAAGTTATTTATCTCAAATTATAAATTAAAATTGAATACACGACAATTAATATACGAGGGGTGTTTACAAATGATTGGGATTTATGAATTTACTGTGTTGTAGATGGGATTCACGACGGGTCACTTCTTTGTATGACTTCTTGGACAGCACAGTCGTGATCAATTGAAACTGAAAGTACTGTACATCGTCAGAATTCGGCACCTATGTCGAATTTCCTTATTCATTTATCTCCTGTCTCATCTGCATTAACTTCATTCCCTTTCTGCTTTGAGAAAGGATATTCTTTATCCGGAATGTCAGCTGTTTTCAGGGTCTTATCACTCAGTGTCCAATTTTGGTTTATTGCAGGGTTTTTATCTTTTGTCTTTCTCTTCTTCTACATCCATCATTTGCTTAGAGATATGTAATTAGGCGTCTTTGGTATCAGAAATGTGTACAGCCAAAGATTTGAATGACTTGAATTTGGTTCACCATTTTGATTCCACTTGATCAGGCAACCGGAAAAAACGTTACCGTGACTTTATCTACTGCATGTGGTATTTACCGTATATGTTTAAATTATTGATGGAAATAGGAAAAAAAAATCCACAGCCTCGATTCGAACCAGGAACCTTCAGCTCACCATGCTGACGCGCTAACTAATTGTACCACCGTGGACATGGAAGCTTTATGCATGTCCTTAGGGCTAATTAGAGCGGTACCCAGACATGTAAATAGCATAATTCCTCCATGTCCACGATGGTGCATTTGGTTAGTGCTTTAGCACGGTGAGCTGAAGGTTCCTGGTTCGAATCCAGGCTGTGGAATTTTCTTTCCTATTTTCATCAATAATTTAAACATCTGCGGTTTTGTGTGTAAAAATGCTCACAGACCATTCTTTATTTACTCTTTAATTTATATGTTTTCAAAAACCCCGTTTCCATTGCAGTTTCCAAAAGATAGAAATGTTACAACTTTTATGAGAGTTCTTTTATCTGGATTAGCACCTAGAGATCGAGAAGCACAGAAAGGTTATTAGAATGTTCTTGATATTTGAGCTATTCCGCCGTTTCCTTTACTCCTATTGATTAATTTTATATTTACAGTTGCGTTTCTTACAATTTGGAGACTAACTGACGACCTCTTGGATCTTCTTAAGGAAGGTCAATCATTTCATATAGTCAATTGCACAAGCTCAGGCTCTTGGTACATTACAGACATCTATTCAGAAATCTTATATTTTCTCACATAAAATATGCTTTTTGAAAAAAATTCAATCCAGTTTGTGGTAATTATTTATTTTAATTTTCAGGTACAAAAGCAAAAATTTCTTAAGTTTGTCATCAACTAACCAAACTAAATTTTTACCTTGCACTGTTGATTCCAGTATTGTGAAAATGGTTTATATACCCCGTCAGGTAATTTTTACAGAATATTGTGAGTGTTCTAGATTTGCACAATAGTGCCCATGAAGATGAAAGTTAATTCAAAACGTGTCAGAAAATTTGAAACTAATTATATGCATTCAGTCAAATAAATACCAGGAATTTTTCACAGCGTAAAAGGTATAAAATTTTTTTTTGCTCTATGGTTGCAGCAGTGTATCTAATTCTCATATAGAGTTTTGATGTGATTGATTAGCTAGTTCGTTTGATTGATTTATTAGTCGATCAAATGTATCATCTTCGATTTTTAATATGGATAGAAAAATCGAACAAAGAGTTTGCCTCAAATTTGGTTGCCTAAATGACTTGTGCTGAAGCTTTGGGAAAGGTCAAATTTGTAAAAGAACTATTGGATTTTGCACCATTATAAAGCACCATCTAACACAATGATCCTTGTATGTGAGTTTTTGACCAAAATCTCGATGAATGCTGCTAACAAAATAACTTGTTGACCCAGCAGTGTATTTATCAAATATGGCCTCATGTTACTTTTTCCCATTCCTGTAACTCAAATTACCATTTCGTGGAAGGTGTTTTGAGTCCATAAGATGAAATTCATAGAACCAATAGGGTTAAACCAATATTTGTTTTATTGATCAATTCCCAGTATTTATTTGACTGAAAGCATTGCTTTATCCAAAACATACCCGTCTCTTTTCCAGATTATTATAATTTTAAGTTTTACAAATTAACACTTTTGTATTTTTCTCATTGAATTTCTGTTGTCGTTTCTAATTTTTATTTTTTTAATGCTTAATTTAGGTTACACCTCTAGATGCATTTCAGGATCCGACGTTTGAATTGCATTATGCGGAAGTAGATGTTGTTGGAATTGTCGTATCAATTTCTAAGTCAAGAAATAACTGTGAAACTGTTTTTATTGCTGATTCCTTCATGAATTTCGTAGGCATTCGTTTCTGGGGTGGATGTGCAGTAAGAAGGAATTTAAATTATTTACTCACACTTTAAATAATTCTTATATGTATTCATATCTTTTGGTTCACCATTTGATTTAATTATTATTAGCTTTTGAAAATTGCTTTTTACGCTAAATTTCTAAGTCAACCCGACCACAAATAAAAAAATTAATCTAAGGGAACCTTAGTACAATGGAAATGGTAGTACAGTTAAAAAGCTTGATCCAGAGATATCAGAAAGTAACGCTATTTATTTTTTTCAAAGGAAATTACAAAGCATACAGATAAACAACTAAGTGCAACTGAAATTACACGTCTTTATGTACTTTTCCACATAGGCACTTTGACGATTTAGGCATTTATCCCAACACTGCACCAATTTCAGAATACCCCGCTCATAGAACATTCGTCGATTGTTAATACAGCCAATGGTGCAGGATTTGAGTTCCATGAAATCTCTTCATAGGACCAAAGAGGTGCTTAGTCCGGACTATAGGCTGGGTGGTACAGAGCCTCCCAACCGAAATGGGCCAGTATAGTCAGGTGTGTATTGTCTTGAAGTCGAACATCGTTTCCTGTTTCTGGTTGCTTATCCTGAATAGAATGGCACAGTTTAGTCAGTTTTTCACAATAGGTAGCAGCATTGATGGTTGACCACGAGGCAGAAACTTTGCGAGTAGGATGCCTTGCATATCACAAAAAACTGTAAGCATAATCTTCCGAGCTGATGGAGAAAGTTTGAATTTTTTGTGAACTGGAGAATGTGGATGTTTCCACACCATGCTTGCAGTTTTAGACTCAGGTATAAAGTGCAAGACCCAGGATTCATCTCCTGTGACAATGTCATTCAGAAACCCATTTTCCTCCTGGTTGTACTGCTGCAGATGTTGTAGACTGCATGCCATTCTGTTTGCGTTATCCAAGCTTCTCATGACCATATCCCATGCAGATCCATAGAATACGTGAACGTTCACTAGCTTTTTTCAAGAAAATGCGACTGTTTTCTCTGATTGTCTTGTTAATGTCCTAGATAATGGCTGGTGTTGCCGCTGATGCGGTCCGCCTAGAACGCTGTATATCAGCAAGGCTAACTCTTCCTTCCTGAAACGTTTTACACTGTTTGCATACATTAGAATAGTCCAGTCAGTCGGCACCGTAAACTTATAACATTTCCCCATGAATTTCAGCAGATTTCTTACTGCTTGCGAAAAGAGATGTACTTTTATAGTACTTCTAAGTGACCTCAAATCAGCTATAGAAGCTGAAACAAGACAGGCCTTCAAGGTCATGCACTTTTTGTTATTTAAGGAGGAATAATGCATATATTTATTTTCTTCTTTTGCAGATTTATAATGTTGATGATTTGATAAAGGAGCAAGTGTTTATTGCAGTTTGTAATTTATGTAGAAAAAATCCAATTGATCACTCTCAGTCGGTTCCTAGTTTAGATGTAAATGAAGTTTCTACGTTCTCTGCAAATCCAAAAGCACCTTATTTAAAAGACTCTTTTGAGGCACTACAAAATAATATTAAAGTAAGTTTTAATCTTCTCTCAATTTAATAAAATTTAACTAATAAATTATTATATAAGAGTAGGAGTTGTGATAAAATATATTAAATAAAAAATAAATAAAAAGTCCATTTAATTAAAAGAAATATAAATAAAAATAAATAATAAAAACAATGAATAAAAGTCACCCAATGGAGGAATGCAAAGGTTGAAGGACGAAACACAATTGAAACAAAGATCTTGTGGAGCTTATGTAGATGAAACACAGATGAAAAGAAGGTCTTGTGGAGAAATATTACACGAAACAAAAGGAGGCACACAGTTACAGGTGAAGAAGGTCTATGATGAAAGTTTGATGATCCATAGACACGTAGATGACAAAATTGAAATGTATTATAAAACGTTTTCGGGATTTTTATCCCATCTTCAGTATATAAACTTTTTGAATGAATTTCAGTTAAAAACAATATAATTCATTCAAAAAGTTTATATACTGAAGATGGGATAAAAATCTCGAAAACGTTTTATAATACATTTCAAGTTTGTCATCTACGTGTCTACGGATCATCGAACTTTCATCATAGACCGTCTTCACCTGTAACTGTGCCTCCTTTTGTTTCGTGTAATATTTCTCCACAAGACCTTCTTTTCATCTGTGTTTCATCTACATAAGCTCCACAAGATCTTTGTTTCAATTGTGTTTCGTCCTTCACCTTTGCATTCCTCCATTGGGTGATTTTTATTCATTGTTTTTACTATTTCTTTTAATTAATTGGAGTTTTTATTTATTTTTTAATTAATATAATTTAACTAATAAAGCTTAACTTTTATTGATTTTTGTTGAACAAATTAAAATTTTTTGTTTTCTCAAGTAATTAGCCCCAAATTAAGGCCTATAGAAAATGCTCAGTTTAAGTTTTTCCTTTAAAGTTATTAATCTATTAACATTTATATTGTTGGCATTGTGAGTACAAAAATAAGCATATTTTGTTTTATTTGTTGATTTTTCGTTTTAATGAATGAAGGAAATACAGGGTGAATACAAAAGTCTGAACCCCCCTTTTATTTTTTGAATCGAAGCAGATATGTCAATTTTGATGAATCCAATGAATAGGAAGTTGTGGGTGGCCTATCCCATGGTGCACTTTTCATTATCCCAAATATGCAAATTAGGACACATTCAAAATTTTTCTCAAAAACCGTAAGGAATAGAGAAAAAAAAACCCAATTGCAAACTTGTTCAGCATAAAAAAACAAACAAAACAAAAAAAAAATCATCCAAATCGGACCAACCAATCACCCACAATCACATGGTGAACTGTTTGTAGCTTACAAACAGTCACACTGCAAGGAAAACTGAATATTGATATTTCCACCATGTAAAGCATGCAAATCAAAAAAATTAACATAAATTACCATACTCACATTCACTTTCATGCGGAAAAGCAAATAAAATGTATTTTTTGGCATCAGTTAGGTGTCGTGCCCAATTGTGTTATGGTGATTGTGGGTGATTGGTTGGTCCGATTTGGATGATTTTTTTGTTGTTTTGTTTGTTTTTTTATGCTGAACAAGTTTGCAATTGGGTTTTTTTCTTTGTCCCTTACGGTTTTTGAGATAAATTTTGAATGTGTCCTAATTTGCATATTTTGGATGATGAAAAGTGCACCATGGGATAGGCCACACACAACTTCCTATTCATTGGTTTCATCAAAATTGACATATCTGCTTCGGTTCAAAAAATAAAAGGGGGGTTCAGACTTTTGTATTCACCCTGTATAAAGGACTGCAGCTCCATTCAGGATAACCATGAATGCATTTCATTCACAGTAGTAGAAGCAACACGAGCATTTTATCCGTGATACTTTTCAATTCTTGAATAAGATGTAAATATTTTTATGATAATTGCTTTTAAATCCTAATGAAGAAGCTCCAACTTTAGTAAATTTACTCTGTGCAGGACAAAATCTATTTTTTGAAAATAACTCCAAACTTTTAGACGCTTAATGCAGAGTGTTCCAAAAGTCTAGTTTCGTAGGGTACATTAAAAAGTTGCAAATTGAGAATACACATAGGTGAGTAAATATAATATAGCGATATTAAAGTCTGTTTCCGGTAGGAAAAGCATTATTCAAATTGATGCATTGATACAAGCAATATTTCAATATTCGCTATGCAACCGGACTTTTGGGATAGTCTCTATAATTGTTTCCCCCACATAATATTGATTTTATTATTGTTATTTAGGATGTAGAAGAGTTTATTAGAATTGCTGGTGATCATCTGCAACAATTACTTCTCTCTCCACAACAAAATAAAGATTCAGAGTGTTTTCGTGGGAAAACAGAAAAGACTCTTCCAATTTCCAGTGTTACGTTTTCTAAAGAAGCTTTGTCACGAAATCCAAAACCAAATTTTACAAAATCGGGTTATGCAGCATCAGTAGATAATTTGCAACCCCAAACTTCTATTAATACTTTAAACATAACCCCTGTTAAAATTAACAGTCGCTATAACCAGTCTCTTAACAGGCTTCAGAACTTTGGACAGCCTCCTCCACTTTCTCCTGTAGACATTCCAATATCTAGAGGTGTTCGTAAAGGTTTTAAATCTCCCTTTCGTGGAAACATGAATTCAAGTTGAAAGAGCAAAGGAAGCTTTGTTTTGAATTAGAAGAATTTGTTGGAATATATACCCTCCCCGAGATTATACAAATATATGTACATGTTGATGTTTTTCTTAAGAAGAAAATCTTCATAAGCTACATTTAATTTTTATGTTGTTAATTAATGTATAATTTTATGATGAAAAAATAAAATAAATAAATTTTTTATATTTTTAACCTTTGTTTTTGGTTGTTCTTTTTTAACTTTATAACAGTTTACTGTACAGCCTTACGAATTTCTTAATTGATGATTTTTTTTTTATTCAACAACACAGTTTTGTTTAATAAATATAATTTTGAAAATTTATTGATAATCATGTTACAGGGAAATGATACTTTGATTATCATAGATCTTTTTTCGAAAGTTTAAATCTGGGTCATTCCACAAGAAATCGACCAGGTGAGGTTGCTTGAGCATTTCAGGTATTTTTTATTTTTACCCCATGGTTAACCCTATCATTGAGAAGTACAAAACAAATTTTACTTTAATTTTATCTTAATTCGCTTTGGATCTAGGCTAGTTTTCCTTTGTTGTGGCAGGTTAACCACGGCCTTGCTAGGGTGTGGAAAAATGGTTACTCCCTTTCACTCCCTTTAAAGATAGAAACTTCCGGGTTTTTCATTAACATGGAATAAATCAACCTTGAATTAGCAGTAATCACGAGCAAAACCGTCATTTTTGATGACCTATTAAGGCGACTGTGAGGTGGAAAGACAAGTTGTTTAATTTTTTCTGATAATCTGGACAGGGTAGATGTCGACTATGGAGAAATAAAATTTGTGTTTCATACCGTTTCTTTTTAATTTAGGTTCACAGGAAAAATATCCTAAAAGTGGGACCAGATAAAAATTTTATTTTTTCACTGAGATACCCCTCCTAGTACTCAAAAAACCCCTGTAAGTTTCATTCTGGGGATCAATAGGGTTTAGGGATCATAGGCGCTCAAATATGTACAAAAATAGTCATAAGTAAGTGCTCGGAAATACGAAATAAAATTTTAAAAAGGAAAAATTGAGATACTAAATAATAAAACTGAAAAAAACTGCTGCAGCAAACAAATAGGAAGTTGTGGGTAGGCAATCTGTTCGTGACTTCTGATGGCCTGTATTATGCAAATCAGTAAATATATAAAAATGTATCTCATATATCATTACAGAATCGGACCAATTTCCATTACCAACTGGATCTGCATTCAACTATGAACACCATAAAAAAATCGCATTATAACCAAATGAACAGATTGCTCAAAAATGAAATGGAAAAAATGCCTATATGCAAATCATATTATATACCCATACAGTTTTGCACATTTTGTTTAGGTTTTCACAAGGGTGCCATCTTCCTGTTCAGTTGGCATAAAAAGCCACATTCGCATGTGTGCAGTACAGTGACTGAGTACACAGTTAAAGAATTGACTACCATGTGCTATGGTGCTTCTAAGGAGAATGCTGCTGCTGCAGCTTGGCTTTTTACAGTGTCCCAAATTGATGTATACATTCTTTGAAATGCTCAGTAACGAAATGAGATAGAAATATAAGGTTTATTCTGTATGATCCAGACTGCGCTGGAAAAGCGTAGCAATACATTCATTGTTGTTCTTTTGTTTATAAACCAAAATGGTGGTGAGTATTTCATTCGATGAACGTAAGTGGATACTGAAGTGTTATTGGGAAGTGGAGAATGTTGTTGAAGTTAAATGACGTTGGAGGGTTGAATTTGGTATAGCACTGCCAACAAGGATAACAATAACAAAACTCCGAGACAAGTTTGAAGTCGAACGAATAACTCTGAATGAGGAAGTGCTACGGTGTTCCTGCCTCAATCTTCTGATTTAATCCCTCTCAACTTCTACCTTTGAGGAACTTTAAAGAACACGGTGTATGTCACAAACCCACAAATACCGACTGAATTAAGAGATCAGATTGAACATTCCATCAATGACATTCCATTAGCTATAATCCAGTCGGTATGTCGCTCTGTTCGATGTCGGTGTTGGGAGTATACTGTGGCAGAAGATGGACATTGTGAACATGTACGAGCTTAAGGAAGTTTAAGGAATAAAATGCAACAAACCTTATATTTCTATCTCATTTCGTTGCTGAGTGTATAGATCAATTTGTGACACCCTGTAGCTGTCAGTTATAAAATTTCGCGAGTCTGCCATTTAATTCTAATCGTACAGATACTTGCTTAAGACAAGCCTCTACGGGAAATTGACGATGTGACTCTCGATATGCTGGCGGTAATATTTCAGATTAATGAACTAATTTTATGCTCCCTCTGTTAAATTATCCTTTCATTACAATGTACATCATTCTAATGTCTTGTCTGATTGGTCAATACCTTAAACAGCCCCTGCGAAATTGGCAAATGGCAATGCAGCAAATGAAAGATGTCATCACTTAAGCCAATGGGCTAATGAAGCCAAGTTCATATTTCATTGGTTGGTCAGTGTAACATATATAAACCCGGAAATTTCTGCATGCAACTCAGTCGGGACCTATACGTACGGCAACAAAACAGGAAGGCTTCACTTGATAGACGATTGCCCATCATCAGTACAGTAAGATCATACCACCATGTGTTTGTTTATTTTAATTTTAGTTTTAAGTACTTGTACATGTATGTTTCTTACTGTGTACATGTATTAACATGGGACAAAAACAAAATGAAATTGGAAGCAACCAGGAAGATGAAGATGAAAATGGCCATTTAGAACCAGATGTTACGCCCATCTCAACTTTAAGTTTTGGAAAGAAAGCAGATGGTCATTACAGACGTTTTTAAAAAAGTTAATCATGTAATACTCCATGTATTCTGTATTTTTATTGAATAAAATAAACTACTACACTTCACGTATTCTTATGTTTTTCTGTGCACATACTGTACAGTATATATGCAATGTTAACAAGCTCCACCCCCCCCCTCCAGTTTCAGATTAATGTACACAATTTCAGGTCCCTTGGAGTATATTGTAATGGGATTTTACTGTATCTCGTTTATTGCATTTGCTAACATCAGGTCTCATTCAAAGTCTCTCAAGGAGTCAATTCTGCCGAGTGGTCGATTCAACAAGTAGGCTCATTGCACCAACTCCGTGTTCACCCTCATCGTTTCCAAGAACATCATATCATCATGGGTATTTTCTTTCACGTGGGTTGCCGAATGAATTTCAGGTGATGAGTTACTGAGGCAATAGGAGGCAGTGATTTCGAGATGGGGTCCCACGAGTGGATTGCAACGGAGGCGATGGATGTATTAACAAAGACATAGGAGGGGTTTGAGGGTTTGTTTGCGTTAAAAAACATGTTTTTTTTGTCACATTCAGAATTTCTTTGCTCGTTCAAAGATCATCCTTACAATAAGCTTAATCATCTTTCTGCTAAAGTCGCTAAGAGACTTAGGACAGAATTCGTACCCTTGCATCTCAAACGGGGTATGGTAACATATTCATCGTGGCTTTTAAAAATGCCACTCAGGAACATCATAGCTGTCCTGATGTTCTGAGATTACACAGTAAGATTTTTCCTCATGAAAGACCAATTGTAATCTAAACAGATAAAACACGGGTCTAAAAACATTGACAATCATTTTTAAATTGAACACATAGAGGTTGGACACGACAATGATTCCCTTAGTTGTAAAACATCACCATTTTCCAGGAGCTTTAAGCACTTGAACTCAAGACATAGGAAAGTATTAATGTAGCATGCTACCCTTAAGTCAAAAATCTATCTGTGAGATCTGTGATAACATTCTAGATCATAAGGTTGTATGGACCTCTCGAATAAGTCAAGATTTGAAGAACATAAAAGGTTTAGCACTTAAAAAATTTCATTTAGGTCGAAGAAATCTTATCTGAATCAATGTGGAAACGTTCTCCTTCTGTCTCCCTTTTGATAGGAAGCGTTGCGGCCCCGATTTTAAATAAATTAATTAGTTAAGAACATGCAAAAGTACGTTTTACTTTCTTCTCACGAATATCAAAGACTCCTTCTCACACAAACACTGAGCCCACCAGCAACACTGTTGTCTCAGCCTAGCAAAGCTAAACAAGATGGGATGATGTTGATGGTGATAAAAAACGTGACAACCAATTGGACTCACAAATCAATGAGATTTTAAAAATTAAAAATTTGAATGTGCATCAAAAATGGGACTGTATTTAAACACGCTTCAAAAATATTTAAATGCCAAGCCTGGTGAAAACGATGTGAGAAACAAACGAGTTTATCAACTCAAACAAACAATCAAACCCCTCCTATGCCTTCGTTAATGCATCCATTGTCTCTATTGCAATCCACTCATGGGACCCCATCTTATTCCATTGTCTCAGCAACTCGTCTATTTACCTGAAATTCATTCAGTGGGCCACATAAAAGAAAATACCTACGTTGATGTTGATGATGCTGGTGGAACCGATGAGGGTGACCATGGAGTTGGTGCAATGAGTTTAGCTATTGAACTGATCACTTGGCAGAATTGACTCCTTGGGAGACTTCAAATGAGACCTGATGTTATCAAATGGAATAAATGAGGTACTGTGTCAGCAGCCAGTGGTTATACATTACGAAGATAAAAGCATCACGCAGTTAATGAACGATGTGTTATCACCAATTCCTAACCTGATGAAACCACCAACAGGATGAGAACACTTCGCTGAAGAATTACATTATCTCAACATCCCTGAAAAATTAATCTTCAACCCTTCATACCGAATTGTGGATGCAGCAGACAGCTGAAAACCGAAAGCGTATGTCGAAACAGCGTCGTATCAGCTGGTTGCTTTACAAATAACCATTAACAATTTAATTGAAAAATTCAATTTGTAATGCAGCCATTAAATTTTATTTTAAACTCTAAGAATTCAAAAAAAAATATTTAAATGTAAGAAATCCTGTGTCAGTGTAATTTATTTAAAGAATTTTAAAAAGAAAAACATAAATAAACACGAATTCATTCAGTTTTCTTAAAATTTATTTGAACGAAATGAATGCAGAAATTGAGTGAAAAACAAAAAATTAGAAAGAATAAACAGAGTCCTTTAAAAGTCGACAACATTGGCTCCATTGAGATTTTGACAGTAATTAATTTTGCCCTTGTTAGTAAATTCATCTTGAATGAATTCACGTTTCACGAGCAGGTCGTTTCGTTTGTATAAGTGTCATTCACAATGGCTTACATAAAATAACACTGGTTGATATTTTCAGGTAATGAAGGCAGTAAGCCATATCTCATGCTCTACTATTCTTAAGTTGTAGATGCATTTTCAGAGTATGTTGGAAGTGTGTATGAGGAAAAATTTCCGAAAGAATCAAAGATGTATGCTTGGTTATCAAATGGTATAAAGAATGCAATCCAGTGAATACTAGGTTTACTGGAAATCGTCTATATTAGAATGAGTAAATATGGGTAAACAGGTTTGAGATGAATCAAATCGGCTAGGAAAACACCTCTTGCAAGAGAGCTGGTGAATGGGTCACTCTTGAGAACACTCCAAATTTGCTGCGTATCTATTAAACTTAATTCATGAAAGCAAAGCGCACGGCTCTGTTTTTATTGATTTCCAAGAGTTTTGGTACTGGCAATATGCTATCAGATGCACGAAGCTAGTTACAGGGTCGGAGAACTGAACTTCAACGCTTAGCATTCCATTGCATATAAGATTGTATCTATCTGTATAATAATTCTGGTCTCCCGAGAGAACAAAGGCCAGAAATCCATAACCCGCTCTTTAATCAGTTTGAGTGATTTCTGCATCCCTGTCTTTCCAAGTTCCGAGTGCTTTCAATGAGTGAACAAACTTTCTCAGGTAGGAGCCGCTTGCAAAGTTAAGAGTTAATAGTGCAGTGGTATTGCTTGAGTATCCAATGACAGTGAGAAGAAAGACAGGTTGAAATGTTCAGAGTCGAATGGGTTTGAATTAAAATAGCCATTTGTACTTAATTCGTTGTGAATGCAAAAAGCGAATAGGAATTTCGTTTTATTAAGTTCTGAATGACGTGATTCCTCATCTCAGCCACAATCTTCGACGAACTCTTTGCAACTCGAGCGATCAGGTAAAACGAATTAATAGTTTGTGGAGTCTTTGCATGTGCTAATAACGTGGCCGCATTAACTTTAACTCCCTCATAATTCAGCATGGCTTTTCAGATTGTAATCTAATAATTAGGATTAGGTGCATCTGACATGAGATCCAAGGCCAGTTTACTTCTGTAAAATTTCAGTCATATATCCAGAGACTTTAGCAGCAATCGACTCTGGCAAAAGATGTCTAAATGGAGTGACATCTCCATGTAGTAAACACCATTTCATGCGAGAATTTTGCGTAACTTTAGGCCATTGTTTGTATGTTCAAAATTCTGCCTTCCTAAAACAGGCAATTAATGGAGGCCCATAGTGGATTGTATTGGCTCACCAGCTCATAGGATAACCAAATTCATTCTAAACAAATATTTGAATAAATTACTTGTGCCAGGAAATTCAGCATCAAAAGTTTTGCCATTTATTGATAAAGCCAGGAAT
This sequence comes from Rhysida immarginata, assembly GCA_023313115.1. NCBI lineage: Eukaryota > Metazoa > Arthropoda > Chilopoda > Scolopendromorpha > Scolopendridae > Rhysida > Rhysida immarginata. Next base: position 11,657 of record JAHWFO010045024.1, on the reverse strand, counting down.
AAATGGCAAAACTAGTCAAAAAGTCTGTTCTCCCGTTATTGCGTTGCAAAGTCTCTACCACTTTCTTTTCAATCATTAGTATCCAATATCGGAATAAAAGGAAAACACAAATCCACAAAAAAAATTATTTTTTTTAATGACTCAGATGTACATTTCGGAATTCATAATTCCTTCATCAGTGAGTGATTTTACAGACAATCGACAATCGAACAGTGAAGTATACATTTGTTAGGATGGGACGAAAGCAGCGTTTCACAAAGCTCATCTAACCAGAATAAATTCCAAATGAAATACACTGAGGTAGCCAAGAAGCCTAACCAACCCAAGCGGTCTTCCATATTATACAAAAAAGAAAATAAGATTGACGATTGTCAGAAACAAAATACAAACGAAATAAAAAAAAAACAAAACAAGGAGATGTATGTCACACAAACTAGCAGTGTTCCACCATCAAATTAGACGGGCCTTGTTACTACCTTTGAATGATGTTGCCAGGGAAAAAGAATTTAGCTTAATCCGATCCTTTGCGAGGTTCAATGGGTTCAATGAAAAAATTGTAAACAAACTTGCTATAAAAATTAAAATGCACTTAAACCTTGACAAAGTCACCACTCTGGGTTTATAAGAAAAAGGAGGAGTTCAAAAAGGTGTTGGTTCTTCCTTTTAATGTTGTTCTAAAAAAGGGTTTAAGAAAATGTGCAGAGATTTCGAGTACAAACTAGTATATAAAAGCTCTAATACCACTAAGAATACTTTAAGCTCGATAAAAGACAGAATCCCAGTTTTGGATTGTTCAGGCGTTTATACATTAAAATGTGCATCTTGTGACAGTTTTTACTTGGGAAGCTCAAAACGTGGGGTAAATAACCGCCTTAAAGAACATATTGTTTTTATTAGGAATGCAAACGCAGGTGTGTCCTCGTTCGCCGACTATGTTATTAATGAAAAACATGATTATTCGACAGACTTGTTTGAGGTTTTACATTGTTGTAAAAATAATAAATTGCTGTATTTACTTGAGTCAATGGAGATTGTAAAAAATAGAGCAACCAACAACTTGTTGAATAGTGATGACGGCCTGTGGCATCTTGGTTGCCTTTATCCAAATTTTTGACAAAGTAATTTCTTATTGTCTTTGTTGTTAGAATTTGGCTATTATAAGCGGAGTATCTAGTTTAAGCGGTCCTTGGTTTTTTGTTGTGTATAGAGTTGTTTTGAAAAAGTTGGTTGGTTGCTCTATTTTCGTTGTTGTTTTCTATTTTGTTATAAAAATTTTTTTGATTGGTTGTTCTGTTCACTTGTTTGTTATCTGATTGGCTTGTATTCGCCTCAGTTTCTTATAAATTCTGGTCTTCTCGTTCTGTAAAATCACTCACTGATGAAGGAATTATGAATTCCGAAATGTACATCTGAGTCATTAAAAAAAATTGTGTTTTCCTTTTATTCCGATATTATATATTGGTGTCCACAGTTTCTGGCTATTTTGTTTTATTTATCATTAGTATCACTAGTGTTTCATTCATTCATAAGGAATTTATTGATAATGCAGGAAATAAATGGCGAAACTAGTCGGAAACTCTGTTCTCCCGTTATTGTATTGCAAAGTCTCTACCAATTTCATTGCTACAAGCAATATTAAGGAATCCCAATTTTACGATCTAACGAATGAAACATGCACTGTCATCGATAAGACGCAATTGGAGAAAGTTGTAGAGCTGTAGGTAGTCGGGAAGAGAGCAAAATAATGATTATAATATTTGCACACAAACAAGTGAAGTTAAATAATAGTGTGTAATAAAGAATTTTTCCAAAGATACATGTTGAACTACCATTTTTACCATAACTTATCAAACGACCCTCATATTTACCGGTTGACAAATAACCCTCATATTTACCGGTTATCAAATGACCCTCATAGTTTTCGAGTCTCTTTTTTATTAATCAGATTTATAGCCCATCCAGTGAAAGTGAAACTTTATAAAGGTCGTTAAATTGAAAATAAGCCAACTGAAGCGATTTAAGATATTTGACATAATTTTACTTTTGCTGGATAGATTCTAGCTTTATAGGATTTTTTTTTATGTGGGGTTTTTTCTAAGTCTGCACTACTGATTTTAGCAAAACGTTAAGAAGAAAACGACTGTGATGTTGAGACATTTGAGAAAAGATAACGTCTAGCACTATTTATCAGTGGAAAAACGAGTTTAATTGCAATTCAAGCTAAAGCATCAGTCTTGTTATTTAATAAACCAGAGACGGGTATTTATTTTAATCATTGTATCTTATTAGGCTTAGACAAAGTCTTTAAGTCACCATAATGGAAAAGAGCCTCAGACACTACAGCAAAAGAGAGGTTAGTTCTTCTTTGCCTTCATCCCACCTTTTACCATACACTTCTGGGAGTTCCTAAATATATAAAGTCTTATATTTGGACTGTTCGCGACGTGTGCTTATCATATGTGATAAAAGGAAGTTGCTGGAGTCAATGAGACTGTAACTTGTACCCAAGAATTCCTGCAAGTATCAATTTTGAGTTACATGTGATGGTGCATTGTCATGCAAGACTAACACTCCTTTAATTACAGTTTTCTGCACCATGTTTGCTGGCAACCCTTAAGTTTGGAAGTAGGTTTCAAGTAGTACATTCTTGTGATCGTCTGTCTGTTTGCAGTGATACAACCAGCATTAATCCATTCTGACGAAGAGTTCAAAAAAGTCATCTAGATTGGTCCGGTATTGTATCAAAAAATGACAAATTTTGTTCTGCAGCACTCTTTATGCAATAGAGTGAGCAAATGGGCATCCACCTTGCACAATGTTTGTCATGTAAAATTCTGCATGCAGCATCGTGCTGATAAGGATCTTCTGCATGATCAGTGTCACTGTAATTTTTCGGTCCAGGGTCTCCACTTGCTGGACGGTTTGCACCTCCTCACTGATGGAAGGCTCCCAATGATAGAGGTCATCTTTCTCGCTTATCTGGCCGATTTGTAAACGTCACTGCCACATAGGACCTCGTGCTATGGGACATTGTCCCCGTACAGGCCTTTTTATCTCTAACATTGATCTGTATAATGTTGCTTCCCGTCAAATGCAGAAAACGTATCATAGCCCACACTTATTGGATTTGATGCTCTGTCAGAAAACCCACAAAAGAGCAGTAACTCAGATCGGGCCCACTCTGGCCTGATGAAGAACAGTAACTCAGCATTACATCGATTCCACAAGAGGCTGGAAGATATCTGGCGAGATACTGAGTCAAGCCACAAGGATTACTATCAACCGATCTCTAATGTTATTAGTTTCAGATACATAGGGACCTCTCCAACATGTCCCATAAACGATCATTGAGGTTCATATCTGGAGAGCAAGCTGGCTACACCAGTAGGAACTCTTCTGAATGCTCCTCAAATCAGTTAGGTTCAATGAGATAGAGCATTATCATTATAGGGATACACACGTTATAAAGGCGTATAAATGGTTATCAAGCAGCTAAATATAGCAGGAACCATTCTGGGAAGCATATCTAAGAAGACCAATGGATCCAAACTATGCCACGCAAAATCACGCCCCCAGTATGAAACCAACAGCCTGCATGGTGTTTTAATGACAACTTACGTACATGACTTCATGGGATCTGTGCCATACCCGGACCATTCCATCAGCTGTGTAGCTGGAACAGTGATTTGCCAGATCAAACAATGACTTCCGTTCTTGGAAAAAAACAGGTAATATACCCTGTCTTGTGTTGTTGCGTTAGCAGTGGTATTGTCGGCACACCACGAGAAGAACGCCGAGTTGCTTAATGTGCTTGTATGGTGTTGCTGCAGTTGCACATGAATCTATTCAGTGTTGGGGGACAAACAGCCAAATTTGAGTTGATCCATGTTTCATCAATGTAAACAATAGGACGATTTTCTTCTTATTTTTTTCATATTTCTCAGGTATCTACCTCTCCATGCAAACGTTTTCATATGTTTGGAAAGACGGCCAGAACTCATTTTTGCGCTACTTGATTTTAATGCTTTTCCTTATTTCATAACTATAGACTGATCTGCAACTACAGCGACACCAAACGAGCACAATAAAAAGCTCAGCGGCCTTCTAGTGGCGTGCGAACAGTAATCTGGTAAGTTTTCTTGTATGTTAACCCATGGATATTAAAGCACACCACACTGAACTTTAATGTCTCCAGGATGTTCTGAAAGGAAAACCACCGTTATTGTGTAAGGATGCACTTGTGGGGAAATCTCAAATCAAGGAATAGAACCTTACTTATGGGGTCCAATTATATGCAGCCTATTCAAGCATATAAACAGAAAGTAATTGCTTACCGTATATTTGTCATAATTACATAATGTCTTTCCGATATTTGACGAGTTATCGCCTGGGCTAGGTGACAGAATATTCCTTCCGATTTGGATCTAAAAACCAGTTCCGCTCAGTCAAATACTGTACTACTGCTTCATACTGCCATGGAAGCAAAATGACATTGCAAATCAATTCATTTGTGATATTTAGTCGATTTAGTGAAGCGATTAGATGGTATTGCCTGTCTCTCCAACGTACTGTTTCTGGCATACTTTGCAATGTAACAGGTAAATTAAGTTGTGAGAAGTGCAGGTCAGGTTCTGATTAATCTTGAAAGTAAAGGAGGAAGCACTGCTGGAAATGGAGGTAGCAGGGTTAAGAAAATGGCAAACGCCACAAAGCTTTGCATTGCAAGGAGAACATCCCTTAGTGGAAGTGCGTGGTTTGGTAATAGCAGCATGGACAGAATATCTTTAAAATTAAATGTCCGTTTAAAAGAAACTTTTGGTGGTTCTGGTGGTATTAAAAATGTCCTAAGGAAACATCAACATATTATTGACAACTCTCCTCTTCTCCACTCCATTCTACCAGAACCACCAAAAGTTTGAAACCACAATTCCTGAAATGTTTGGGTTATTTAATTTAAAAGTAACGAGGGAAATAGTGTGTGAATTTTGTTATGGAAATTTTTTTTTTTGCAAATATGTTTTAAATTTTGCTAGGTAAATCGAGATGAGAGTTGTAAATTGAATGGCTTGTTCAGTATTAAGCCCTGGTAAGGAGATGATTACCAGTTTGACACTTTATTAATTCAGCCACTAACATTTCTTCATGATAATTTCAGTAAACAATTATACTTCTTCCGACGAAAATTTGACTGAGCATGTTCAATTAAATTTCCACTTACAATTTTTGACATTGTTGTGCGCGACTTTAAACTCACCCTGTATTACTTTCCTTGTGCGTTACTATGGATAAAATAATATCCAAGCAACTAAACGATGTTGCTACGGGTAAAACAATTGCCCAAGCAATAAAACAATAGCCTTTGCGATAAAACATATATGTCGACGGTTTTGTGAAGGCAAGAAATACATAAGCGAGGCGGCAAACTGTAGCATTTAAATCTTGCAAAATTGTTCGCAAGCACGAATTCCAGTTATATGTTGTATTGGATTAGTCCATGTTGTCATGTGTAAGTGAAAGCAGTGTTCAATCTGCATACTGCCATCCCACAAATTTTGGCCGTTGAGTGTATTCTTAAGTTAAAGGTATTGAAGAAAAGTTGTTTGTATTTTGTTGCAGTGCTAATTTATTTTTCCTAAATCAAAAAGAAAAAAAAAATCACACGGTGATTGAAAAGCTAGCAAGTGTTTTTTTAAATGAGATTTTTAATCATGACATTTAAAAATTCCTTAAGTACAAGAAATAATCTGGATTATTCAAATATGAATTTTTAATAAAACAATTCCCGTGAAAACAAACACTTTAATAATGATAACTGCTATAAATTTCTAAAATACAATAAATTATTTGATAACATTTTTAAAAAAACGTATTTTCACAAAAATACATAAAATGAAAGTGCTCAATTTATTAATTACAAAATTTTTCATCAATTGCCTTTGATAGAGCCTGGTATTAAATTCAAAGTCCATATCCGTGAGGTTTGTGGTATTCAAAAAGGTATATTATCTGTGTCATATATGACAGTATAGAATATCTATTTTAAATACGGCTCCACAGTCTAGTAGAGGAATTTTATTTGGAGGTACAAAGTTTCTTTTTGAGGCCCGTTAGGCCCAAGCTAATACAAACTATAGGATCACTCTTCGCAATTAATTATGACTTTCTCTTATCTTCTCTATTATTTTTTTCCATAAATTGTCAACCTGGGCTCTCCTTTTGGTGCAGTTCTGTGGTAACTCCTATACCACTTTCTTGTAGACTCTGCTTAGCTCTAGCTTCCTTAATATGGTCAATCCTCTCTCTGTCGTGATTCTATAAAAATTCAAATACAGTGAGAATGAATGTTAAAGTAATTTCTTGTTTTGTCAGTTCCTCTACTTCTCCTATTACAATCTTCCCCTCAGAATATATTTTGGACTATTCCTGTTTTTGAATTTACTGGGGTTGTTAATTTCACTTCATTAATATCAATGGTGTAAATATTGCTAACCATTTCTTTCAATTTTTGCATTTACAGCGTTATTACTTCCAAATCAGAGATTATACTTTCTTTTGATAGTGATATAATTCCTTTTTCTTCCAATTTGACAGTAAAGTGCGTCTTTTTTCAATAATCTCTGCTATACATATCTCTCGTATCATTGCTTCTCGTCATTAAAGAAATTGTACAATATACCTCTCGCATTCCTGATATTTAGAAATGGATATTGGTACTGAAAAATAACTGTAGTTTCCAAAAATATTAATATAATTCTTCTTCCTTTGTCTCTCTGTATATTTTGATCGTGCCCTTACCTTATGGTTACTTCGATTTCTGGAATTGCAATTTCTATTCATGTTGAGAGAGCTCCCTTTTCTTCCAATTTGGCTGTTAAAAGTGTTTTTCTCAATATGGTTTCTCCCTCTGTCGATATCTACTCTTCTGTGCTCATCTCAAATGTTGTTTCTCCCACTTCGATGATGGTTGTCATTAAAGAAATTGTGGATCATCCAATGGCATTCCTGAATTTTGACTGTGAAATGGGCATCCATCAATAAAGTTAAGCTTCTCATTCTGTTTCCTCCATCTTTATGGATGTTGTTTCTAGAAATTTTAAGCTAAACTCTCTTTCTGTTGTCAATAAATCTGAATGGGCATATCTATATGACCATACATGTGTAGGTGTATTTGCAGAGGTTGTTAACTCCTCTTCAAAAAATTTACTATCTATTGATGACAAAATAATTTCTCTTTCTTTCTGTTTTACTGATAAATCAGGTTTTTTTTATTCGTTATTTTATGTAGCTTTATTGGTATCCCCTCTGCAGTTGTTTCCTTACTTCTCATTACTTTTGTTACAGGGATGATCTTTGTTTCAAAGTCGTGAGGTATTGCACCGGAATTGCTGATATTTTAATTGTGATGACTATACATATTGAAGGAGTCTCCGGATCCTGTTTCTTCAATTTTTATGGATTGTGTTTCTGCAAATGTTGAGCTCAATTCTGTTTCATGGGTTGTCTCCTCTTCTATGTTCAAAAATTATATAAACTTGACTATTCCTCTGTATTTCAATTTACAGGGGTTGTAAACTTCTGTTCAAAGATTTTACGTTCTACAGAGGATGAGATTACTTCTGTTTCTCCCAGTTTCAGAGTTATTATCTCTCTTTTCATATCTTATTTCCATTTGCTTCGGCGATTTCTCCTCTTGGAATGTTTTCTGATTTGTCATTTCATCCATTTTTCAATGCTTATTTTGTATTTACAAGTCGTTGAATATTTGTACCTGATGTTTTAATTGTGACCTCAGTAACTATCGATAGAGTCTCTGATTCTGTTTTTCCCATCATTATAGTAACTTAGTTTTTTTCTGGGGTTCTCCCCTTTTCTGTTGTCAATTTTGATAGAATATATATGCTTGACAAATTCTCTGTATTTGCATTTACAGGCATTATTACATCCTTTTCAGAAACTTATCTGAATTTAAGTCAAAATAATTTTTTTTCTTAGCATTTATCTGTTAAATATGTTTTTTCATAAGTTATATCTGTTATCTTCATCGATTTTTCCCTCTTCGAAAATCTTCTCACTTGTTATTTCTTATGTTTCATTGATTACGATCTTTTCAGAAGATGTTGAATATTTCTCTGGAAATCCTGATGTTTTAACTGTGGTCTGTGTACCCATTGAAAGGGTTTGTGATTCTGTTTCTTCCATCTTTATGGATGTTGTTTCCACGAAAGTTAAGCTTAACTTTTTTTTCGGTACTTTCCTCGTCTTCTGTTGTTAATAAATTAGATGGCGTATATATATCTGACCATACCTCTGAGATTATATTTATAGAGGTTGTTACCTCAGAGAAGAGGATTGTACTCTCTATTGACAACGACATAATTTCACTTTCTTCTGGCTGAAAAGTTAAACCAGAATTCTCATATCTTCTTTCTGTCATATTCGTCAATTTTGCCTCTTTGGTCGTTTCCTCACTTTTCATCTCTTCACTTTCAGTGATTATCTTTTCAAATAGTTGCTGTATATACCTCTGAAAGTCCTGATATATCAACTGTAATCTCTTTACCCATGGGTAGAGTTTCTGATTCTGTTTCTTCCATTAGGAATGTTGTTTCCATGGAAGTTAAGCTAAATTCTTTTTCTGTATTTCCTCCTGTTCTTTTGCTAATAATTTAGACGACATATTTATATATGATCATTCCTTTGAGGATGTATTTAGAGTGTTTATTAACTCAAACACAAGGATTGTACATATTATTGATGATGAGATACATTGTTTTTCTTCCAGTTTCAGACTTAAATTACATTTTTCATATGTTATTTATGTTATATTCGTCGATTTCTCATCTTTGGTGGTCATTATCTGTTCAGAAGTTGTTGAATATCTCCCTGAAATTCCTGATATTTTATCAGTGATCTCTAGCAATGGGTACAGAGTTTCTGACTCTGTTTCTTTCATCTTTAAGGATGATGTTTCCACGAAAGTTGAACTATATTCGTTTTCTGCACTTTCCTCCTGTTCTGTTGATAATAATTTAGATAGAATATATATACTTGACCATTCTTCTGAGATTGCATTCATAGGGGTTGTTAACTCAGAGATGAGGATTGTATCTTCTATTGATGAGGAGATAATTTCTTTTTCTTCCAACTCCAAAGTTAAACCTGTTTTCTCGTAAGTTATTTCTGTTATATTTATCAATTTCTCCTCCTCGGTTATTTCTTCACTTGCCATCGCTTCAGTTTCAATGATCATTTTCTTTTCAGAAATTGTTGAATATTCCTTTGGAAGTCTTGATCACTATAATCATCAGTGAAGTTTCTGATTGTGTTTCTTCCATCTTTATGGATGTCTCCTCCAGTAATTTTAAGCCAAATTCTTCTCCCGTAATTTGCTCCTCATCTGTTGCTAACAATGTACATGGAGTATATAACTCTGGTTTTGCATTTATAGCAGTTGTAAAATCAGAGGCAAGGACTGTACTCTCGATTAATGATCGTATAAATCCTTTTTCTTTCAGTTTCAGAGTTAAAGATGTGTTTTCATATGTTATTTCTGTTATGTTGATTGATTTCTCGTCTTTGGTCGTTACGTCACTTTTCATCGCTTTAGTTTCAGTCGATATTCACCTTTCAGAAGATGTTAAAAATTCTTCTGGTGGTCCTGATGTTTTAACTCTGATTGCCGTATCCATCGATGGAGTTTCTGAATCTGTTTCCTCCCTCTGCATGGATGTTGTTTCCACAAATGTTAGACTAAATGTTTTTCCTTTAGTAGTCTCCTCTTCTGTTGTTAAGAATTTAGATGGAGTATATATAACTGACAATTCTTGTGAGATTGCATTTATAGGGGTTGTTAACTCAGAGAAAAGGATAGTATTCTCTGTTGATGATGAGATAATTTCTTTTTCATCCAGATTAAGAGTTATATAAGGTTTTTCGTATGTTATTTCAGTTAAATTAGTCAATTTCCCCTCTTCAATCATTTCCGCACTTGCCGTCTCTTCAGTTTTACTGGTTATTATCCTTTCAGAAGTTGTTGAATATTCTGCTGGAAATCGTGATGTTTTAACTGTGATCTCTGTAAGCATCGATGACGCTTCTGGTTCTGTTTCGTACATCTTTATGAAGGTTGTTTCCAGGAATGTTGGGCTAGATGTGTTTTCTGTAACTTCCTCCTTTTCTGTTAATAATGATTTAGATGGCGTATATATATTTGACCTTTTCTCAGAGATTGCAAGTATAGGATTTGTTAACTCAGAGACCGGGATTATACTCTTTATTGAGGAAGAATTAATTTCTTTCTCTTCCAGCTTCGGAGTTAAATCTGACTTTTCATGTGATTTTTCATGTGATATTTCTGTAATATTCATCAATTTCCACGATTCGGTCGTTTCCTCACTTGTCATCTCCTCAGTTTCAGTAGATATCTCCTTTTCAGAAGTTGCTGAATATTCCTCTGGAATTCCTGATGGTTTATGCGTGAACTGTGTACCCATCCATGGAGTGTCTGATTCTGTTTCTTCCATCGTAATGGAAGTTCTTTCCACAAATGTTAGGCTAACTTCTTGTTTTGTAGTTTCCAACTTTTTTCTTGTTAATATTTTAAATGGCGTATAAATAATTAATAATTTCTCTAAGATTCCATTTACAGGATTTGATAAAACAGGGACGAGGGTTATACTCTCTATTGATGAAAAGCTAATTTCTTTTTCTTCCAGCTTCACAGACAAACCTGTTGTTTCATGTGTTACGTCTGTTATATTCGTCGATTTCTTTGCATTGGTCATTTGCGCAGCTGTCATCTCTTCAGTTTCAGTGGATATACCCCTTTCAGAAGTTATTGCATAATCCTCTGTAATTCCTTTTGTTTTCAGTGTGAACTCTATAACCATCGATGAACTTTCTGATTCTGTTTCTTCCATCGTACTGGGTATTGTTTCCACGAATGTCGTGCTAAATTCTTTTTCTGTAGTTTCCAACTCTTCTGTTGTTAATAATTTAGATGGCGTATATATACATGACCATTCTGCTGAGGTTGCATTTACAGGGGTCGTCAACTCAGAGACGAGGATTGTACTCTCTATTGATGACGAGATAAATTCTTTTTCTTCCAGCTTCAGAGTTAATCCTGTTTTTTCAAATGTTATTTCTGTTATATACGTCATTTTCTCCGCTTCGGTCGTTTCCTCACTTGTCATCTCTTCTGTTTCAGTAGATATTACCCTTTCAGAAGTTGTTGAATATTCCTCGGAAAATCCTGAGGTTTTAACTGTGATCTCTGTACCCATCTGTGAAGATTCTGATTCTGTTTCTTCTATAGTACTGAATGTTGTTTCCACGAATGTCGTGCTAAATTCTTTTTCTGTAGTTTCCAACTCTTCTGTTGTTAATAATTTAGATGGCGTATATAAACTTGACCATTCTTCTGAGGTTGCATTTACAGGGGCCGTCAACTCAGAGACGAGGATTGTACTGTCTATTGATGACAAGATAAATTCGTTTTCTTCCAGCTTCAGAGTTAATCCTGTTTTTTCAAATGTTATTTTTGTTATATTCGTCATTTTCTCTGCTTCGGTCGTTTCCTTACTTGTCATCTCTTCTGTTTCAGTAGACATTACCCTTTCAGAAGTTGTTGAATATTCCTCTGAAATTCCTGAGGT